>CAJDSM010037680.1:649-14471 GCA_903981925.1 Ostrea lurida
AACCTTACCATCCAATATACCACACTGAACGAAGTGGCTTCGTCCTGTTTGCACGCCTTTAATGTCACACTAAGGCAAGAGCTCGGCAATTTCCGGAACAAACTTCAGACGTCATGCGTAGGACTTATAGAGCCCGGGGCTATTGAAATCGAGATGATGGACATCTCCACGTTGGCTTTTCAGGTATGTACATGTATATAGAAAGGAAACGATGTACAATTAGTTTGCAAGATTTTGTGCTTTTAACAAGATTTAAGAAGAAATAAACCCCATAGTTTATGAAACATAATTTGCCCCTGGTCGTTATTATTCAGCTATGAACATTTATTTGTGAGCACAAACAAATTTTGCCAAAGTTGGGGAACTCTGTTGCAAGTTTAGATGATCTTTTGAACAAAAGTTTATGCATTTATTACTTATTTATTCCAAAGTATACTGATCCTGCAGATTGTGGTTCTGCTCGACTAGCATTCATTATAGACTCATTTAGTTTTCCCAGTATGCTATATATATCAGGTCGCAGAACATTCTCCTACATTACCAAACGAATCTGTATAATTCACTCAGTTGTCTCATTACCATTGTCAATAAATAATTCAAGTTCTAAACAATCCGTGTATCCTTTTACCTCAAATATGCAAACGCCTCAGATTCATGATAAACATATATCTTTGTTCTAATGAAACTGAGTTCAATCTGAATCAAAACGAAACAACACACACAAATACGTTTTCCAAAATCTAACAGCAATGTCATAGAGGTACTCACTCTTCTTGATCAGGCGTCACTTAGATCTCAATATTAAAATGGCGAAGTAACAATGTATTAATTTTAGAGAATATAATGGGGTAAATTATCCAGAATTCTTAGTCAACATGCCAAAAAGAAGCTTGATGTTTGTGAGTGCAGGGTACATCTTGGTGTTAAAACGGTGTTCCTAATTAAGATGGAAAATACCACTTCACAAAGACTCACATCATTAATCAGAGATGGAGCAACAAAATTTAAAATGATTCCTCCTTGCTAGTAAACCCCAAAATAAAACATCTCTGAGATAGGTGCTAAATAGTTTAGAACATTTTGATAAGGCTGTTTCTTTCGATCTAAGTGGAACATAAATGTTCGACAGTGACGAATCTGACCTAAGATTTTCGCTTTGTGCGAATGAAGATCAACAAAAAGAAAGTCCCTGATATGAAAAAGGTAACGATAATGATCAGTAATCAATCTCATAAATTATATACGGAATACATATCAAGAGTTGGATAAATACGGGTGCCCTGGATACATGAGAGGTGGGATCAGGTGCCTAGGAAGAGTAATCTTCCCTTATCGACCGGTCAGCGTTTGACCCAAAGGCGGGTTTCATTGGCAAACTAGATCGTTATAACGACTACAGAATTTGCAAAATGCTTACTTTAACTGATGAAACCCTAGCCTGCAACATCAACTTGTTCGTTCGTAGTCTGCCTCGATTTACTATCTGACCATTCCCAGAACAGCTCCTTTGTATCGAATCAGTTGAAAGACAAACACCACATGCAGGTAATAATGGAATTATATTGCTACATGAAAATTGGAAGTTGACGATGGAGAAACTACTATTTTAGCTATCGCTACCACACATACTGCTGGGGAAGGTTCACCAATGATGAAATCTGTATTGTTTTATTAATGCTATGGAGAATACACATGGAGAACCAGGCAGTCATGAGCCACTGAAAGAAGTAAGCATCGCCTGTTGACTGGTCACACCCGCGTCAAGTAACCAGAGTAACATGTACATAGTCAAATTCAGTATGTGAATAATAGCATAACAAATATAAAACACGTCAGACAACATTCGACCCAACAACAAACACCTTGTGCTTAAAAAATCATTAGAACGACCATATAATTTGCGATGTGCTGAGTTTTGAAACTAATTCATGTAGGATCGACTGAGACGTACTAGTATTTCTTAATATATCGTCTTGGTTTAGGAATACTATCTTAGAACCTTTAGAAATATTGTCTTATATGCAGAACATGCTTTCGCTTATGGAATTAGTTTAGAGGCATAACCTCAATATGCAGGTGACAAGGAAATATTGCAACATGAATATCAGGTTAGAATAGAGTTGAGCACAAATAGACAAATTTCAATATGCCAAAAGAATTTTTCAGAGTGGCCAAAGAACCCGTCGATTTTGACGGCATAATGCATACATCTACACAAAAGGCAATATTTTACAAAGAAAGTTAACTAATTAACAAGTAGTCCGATACACCCATGACGTGTTATTTCTTAACGCGTGGAAAGCCAATTTCAAGACAGTTGCTAGAATGATAAAACATGAGCTACGTGTAGTATAGGTACAATGACAGAGTTGTTTTGGCAGGTAACCAGTGTTTTTAGGATAAAGTTCTCTGGATCAGGTTCTGCATACTTGAGGGACATTTGCTTGAATGTCATCAGAGTCACATCTAACAACGACCAGACCTATCTCAGACCGTTCGCTTCCATATCCTGTGGGACCGAGGTCAGCGGGGTCAGAAAGGACACGACGACAATCAGTGACACTTCTGAGTACAGTTGTACTGGAAATACTGGATCACAGCTGGTACAGAGTGCCGGGGAGTACGGCTGTGGTGAGTGTTGATCTGAATTATGTGTGATGTACTGTCACTCAATGACTGCTGAACGTCCATTGGGGTTAAATATCGATAAGGGAAATTATTTTGAAATTTGACTAACCACCAGCTGGTGACTAACCTTGCGGAGAGAGTATCAGAACACTATTTCGTGGATGCAATCACGATCAGAAATTGACTGCATTTTTTGGTATTCAGATGAAATGCATTCAGTAATTCAATACTTATCTTCTTTATCATATATGGAACAATCTTGCATTAATGACTCGTTGACCTTATTAGTGTCGTGCTCTCCTGGCAACTTCCTAAATGTGACCAACTGTCAAGCATGTCCCAGTGGGCATTATCAACCATTACCAGGTCAGCTGACCTGTGACACTTGTCCAACCGGAAAGAGCGTTGCGGACGACAGACGGCAATGCAGAGGTCAGTATACAATCTAAAATTTCATTGGATGTACTAACTGATCACGTGGGTATAAATTATTCTTTTAGAATATCAAATTTATATTTTGACAGACTCTGTGTGCGTGACGTCATTCCTTTCACAGCATCTCCCAGGTGTTTCTTTATCATGTGATACACCGACGCAAATTTGCCGTTCGACTTGTCTATCAGGTTACATACAAGATGATGGAGGGCTATCCACCGAGTACAACTGCACCAACACAGGGTGGACACCATCAAGTAAAACTTGTATAAGTAAGGTTTAATTTTTTATTACATTTAGAAAACATGGTATTTACATTTTCAATTTTTACCCAGTAGATAACATTGGATGTTTCATTTCAAAGTTATTCTTTATTCAAAATTTCACACACAAGTTTCCTTTCAACTTAATATAAAATTATTGGGAACACATTTCAAAATATCAAAAAGTCCTTGTTTTCAAAATGATTCAGGATGCAATTCTACCAGATGTGCTTTCTTTTAGAATATGAATTTTCCACTTACCGCACAAACCTTCAAGTAAAATATCTAACCACTGATCAACCAGCAAAATCCTGTCTCGAAAGCTTTCAGTCTGTTAACCTCAGCAAACACGGCATAATTTAATACCATGATAGCTACATCATGTGCCTTTGATAATAATGGAGGAGTGGAGATAGAAAATATAACTATCACAACCCAATCTTTTGAGGTATATATACGACATTCAAGACTCAGTACTAATTTGATATCAATACTTTCGAAATGAATATGAATAACTTTATTATCGAAAAATGATTCATTGTTCAGACATGAAATGATTCTGCAGATTGATATATTTTCGAAATTTCATAACAAACTAAAAGTGTAACCCTTTATGTTGAATAGATATGTATCCATTGGACAATAAATACACACCATCAGTGCTGGATACTCGTTAAAAGGGATGTAGTATGCAATGTCTTGCATATTTGTTCTGATGTCAACATTTTATTTTGTAATTTATTTATTTCTTCCAGATACTCTCGGTGCTTCACCTGAAGTTCTATAATGCTTGGCCAGTAGAATACGTAAACCTTTGTATAAGCCTTATTTCGGCGTCTTTCCGAAACATCAATGGGTATCTCCATCCATTCACTAAACTTCAGTGTAGTGGCGGAGAAACAAACGTTACAAAAGACAGCACACAAAGAGTTGGGGACAGAATCGATTGTCCAGAAGGTCGACAGATTATCAACACCACAGAATCGTCTTTTTGTGGTAAGGTTTTGAAAGTGAAAAAGTTATATGACTCGTGTTATTAATACAATTAACCCCCTTCCTCAAAAAAAAAAAAAAACCAATGGAGACCTCTTTTTTAAGAAGCATTTAATTGGAAATATGACATAATGCAACATACGTTCATTTATGAAATGAATACTTTGTGCAACAATTGAAACATTTAAATGCATATATGGATTCGTCTTTGTTAATTTTTCCATCATGTGTTGTAGTTCCCTGTTTGCGTGGTACGTACCAGAGTGACTCCATTTGCTTGCCTTGTCCAAATGAACTTATCAACCTCTAATGGGACAAAGCTTCTGCCATAAGTGCTCTGATTGGACAAAGGTTGACGAGAACCGAACCCAATGCTTAGGTTGTTTTTGAATTTATGTGTAGTCTGCGTTTAAATCTTATTGATGTAGCTAAATGTTAGTGAAGCCAAAACACTATATTGACTATTTTGTCTTTAGAAGTGACAACAACGAACAACATTTCACTCGAAAGTACATCTCTGAGTATACCCACATCAACAACGGAAGGAACGTCAATATCAAACACTACTGATCAGACTACCACTCAATCTACTACAAGAGACACAACAAGCACTACATCAAACGACACTGACCAGACTACGGGCAATCTACTGCAAGAGACACAACAAGCACAACGGTGAAAGGTACGACGACAGAGGGCACTACAGTCGCTACACAAGAGAATACTACTCCTACATCTAGAATGACAGATACAACATTTCTGCCCTCCTCAACAGCTACTTCACAGATCACTGAAATGTCTACTGCAGAATCTATGACCTACTCAACTACAACCACAACGACGAGAACAACAGAGGGTATTATATATCTTCCATTTCTCTGTTTGTGTGTCGTAGTGTAAAAGATCGGAAGATTACGGTATATTATGATCCCTTTTTTCCGTAGGCCATGTTATTCCATGCAGTGTAGAAAGTCTTTGGCAGCAATTCCAAATGCAAGTTACGAGTGTGCTTGAAATAATCAGACTTGTAACGTTACTTGCAACACGGGATTTGTCACCGGAAATGGGGAATCGTCTGTACAGTATAAATGTGGGGGAGATTTGTGGACACCGGCAAGAAAGCTCTGCCTCGGTAAGATTATACTTCTGCATCAGAATTTTCACCATTATTCGCACCTTTATATATAATTTAATTCTTTTTTTCTTCTTGTTTAATTGAGTATCGTAGTAGTTTGAGCAACTTGAGGTCAAATCTAAGATGTTTAAGATACATTTTTATGAATGTTTTATGTGCCTTCGAAAGTTATTTGCACTTATCAGTTCTACATGTAAGTGAAGAACAGCAAATTTAGATCCATACTTAATGCTTAAGGTCTTCGCAATGAGAGTCCTATAAAGAAAACGCATGACCTCCTAATCACGAAATAAACGCTTTACTATGAGCTACTGCTACCGGTAGTGACTACTTTTTCAAGAAACACCCGACATTAACGTGAAAAGGTAGGCATTGACACGACAAAGAACTCTCACTGTTATGGTCCTGAGCAACATGCATGCGTCAATATTTTTGGCACTTCGTCTAAAGATGATGAAGTCACAACATGAGTGAACAGGTCTCGAATAAGACGTGAAACAACATACGAGGAAATAATGAGTCAGCATAACTATTCGTCTCACGATTAATTTTGTTAGATTGATCAAAAATGAGGTTGCGGTAATTTGCGACACTTGGTTTTAATTTGGTGTAATGTGTTGAATGTTTACATTCTCTGCAAAGGATTCTTTTCGTGTAAAACTCAGAAAACACTAAAAGAAATATCGTCAATTGATCCTTTTTATTGGAGTTTCAAAGATGCAATATATCATCACTGACAACGCGTATTTAGATTTGAAACGATTTGGAAATCAGTTAGGAACGTAGGATATAGGTATACGTCTTAGTCTTGGTAGAGAGGTGCCGTCTTTATGCAACGGGTTTGTATTTATGTTCCCCAAATAAAGTTTTGGAACATATTGTTTTCACTCTTCTTCCTCATCTTTGTCCGGAAGTGTTCTCAGAACCTACACAAGGGGTCGATATGAAACCTTTATAGGAAGATTGTAAATCATTTTTAGGTGTTCGGAATAAATGTCATTTTCTCTGGACATGAATGCATGTGCATTGGAATTTTGGTACACTTCGGAATAGTGTAGCTTTGTCATTCTTCATTAAAATCGTTTGATATTTCTATGGCAAGTAGATAGTGAGACCACTAACTGACCTGCATTGTCGAACGTGTGATTGGATAATACTAAAACTTCTGTAACTTTCTGATTAATGAAGATAATGAAATCATGGGTACCGTATCTGATTTATATTTACCACTCAGGTAGACAATATACTTGTCTATCGCATTGTACAATAAAATGTGCCAACGCCTATGCGCGAACATTGTCTTTTAAAGTAAAAATTTTTGAAGGACTATAGCGCTTTTGTTTTTCATCCAATTCTTTAGAAATTGGGGCTTATAGTGTATATTGGTACTCTTTAAAAACTGTTATGGTTAAAATTACTGGCCATCACTTGCATACACGTGTGATGAATTATGATTGGATGATTTTAGCATCAGCTTAATCCTCTTAATATGTGTGATACAAACATTATAAATTGTATACTGTAGGCATATGATACAAATGCCTGTTGAACGAAATTAACAATAATTCCAAATCAAAATTGCGTGTCTGCGCGCACGAGAAGGCATACACATTGCAATTCACCTTTTTTCATTAGGTATTGATCACTACCATTATGAGATTTCAATGACACAATTTGGTATCTACTAAATAGAAAGCTAGAATGTAAGATGATTTGTTGTGCAGAAGCACAGTGACACATCCTTTCAAATGGGGGAATTTGGGGAACATCCGTAACGGAAATAACAATCGGGAGATTTTTGGCTACATTATATTAAAACAAAAATGTCGGAATGTCTCTAGAAACTATCTCAGTGTGATTGAAACCAGACCTTCAATCTCAACCACCCCCCCCCCCCCCCCCCGCACATTACGTAAATAGTGGAAACGAGATTGAGGATCTGCATTTTAATCTTCCCCTTCGTATATGTATGATATACAACCTTTTGATAATTAAAACACCATATAAGCTGTATGTATTACTTTTTGATTTGCAGAATATCAAACTCCATTTCGAACTACTTCGCTTTACTTAGTGTACAAAGCGGAAGATCAGCTGGCTTCTAAGTGTCTGACGAAATTTGAAGAAATAACAACACAGAACAGGGAAACCTTCAGGACGTCTATTGCCAACGAATGTAGTATTCTAAGCATAAACAACGACAGCATTACTATTGATGGTATAACATCGTTGGCAATTGCATTTGAGGTAAGTTTATGATTGGAACTTCATCTGGTGGCAAGCTATTATAATTTGTTACTAGCATGAACTGATCCTTTTAAGAAAATATTAAAGTGAAGACATATATTGCAAAGTATATTATATTTCACAAATGCATCTTTTATTTACGAATACATTGCTAGCAGTATGAAATGCAGATTAACTTTTTGAATATCTTAATATTCCATTTTTTACCTTTATATTTTTAATAAACAAAGATATTCTATAACCTTGGATTAATCTGTAAGGTTATTCTGTGCGATAATTTGCGAATTCTTTCTGAAAATTTGAATTTGGTTTTTCAACAAGGTTCTGCGGTCACGTGGGACCTAATAAATTGGGTTGTAACACAGTTTTGCAATTTATTGGTCTTTTAAAGAAGGAATCACGTTTAAAGTTCTTTAGAAACATTCATAAATTTTCAAACTTTGTCAGGTTTTTCCGTTGACAATTCAAATTATTTGAAACACTGCCATGGATTCTACACTTAAACGTGTTGCTTTGATAAATGGTCCTCACAAAATACTTGCATTTATGCCTGTTTGGATAATGCATCCGATTATGTTGTTGTGATGTCAAAGGTGGTGGTAGTAAATTTCGATTTTTAATTGTGTTTTAACAAGCAATTATTTATTTGGTCTTTCCAGCCACTGAAGTTTAAACCCCTCTTCTCTGTAATTTTCCACGGCTGGATGTTGTTTTGGATTGATGATTTAATCTGACCAATAAGCAAATTTGGTTTTTAGGGTAAAATGTTTGATTGAAATAGGATTTTTGACAATCTTGTCGCTAAGAGCGTTTTATTATGCGAAAAATAAATCGCGCCACAATTTCCATCCATATTTAGGGTAATTTCAAGAAATAAAAACCTGATAAAAATCATCAGAACTTATATTTTATACTCTCGAAAGTAAAATTCGCTACATATTCTTGGTACCAAAATTATTGAGAATGTACTTTGTGTTTGAAATTACTTGTTCTATAGTTTGAATTTCATGGTATATTTATTTCCATCTCTATGGTGGTTGATATTGAGTGTTCTTCCTGCAGACTACCTACAACCAAGTTGTTGCTTTAAGGGTTTCAAGAATCACGTTTAAAGGCAACATTTAGCAAATTCTATGGTTATTATAACAACTTGGTTTGCCAGTATGACCTACCATTAGTTCATATGCTGTGTGGTGTGTTTCATATAAAATGGCAAAGTAAAAAAGTAGGGGCTTACGGCGGGTGTGACCGGTCAGCAGAGGATGCTTGCTCCTCCATGACACCTGATCCTACCTTCGCTTTTGTCGGAGGTCCGTGTTGCCCTACACTCGATTTTGTATACGTTTTTTGGATTTTGATTACGTTTGACACAATGTTAACTTCGCCTTTTTGTATCAAACGTAATCCTAGTCCAAAAAAAACAACACCCACATACAAAATCGAGTGTTGTGCAACACGGACCTCCGACAAAAGCGAAGGCAGGATCAGGTGCCATGGAGGAGTAACCATCCTTAGCCAGTTTAACCCGTTTTTCATACACTGATTTGATTAAAGATTACCCTGTTTACCTGATCAAGACATTGGGCTCATGGCGGGTGTGACCGTTCAACAGGGGATGCTTACTCCTCCTAGGCACCCGATCCCACCTCTGGCGTGTCCAGGGGTCCGTGTTTACGCAATTCTTGTTTTGTATTCTATTTGGGACTTGCGAGATTGATCAGTGTTCATTAGTTTTACCTTTATATTCCTCTAAATTGTTGTTTGTGTTTTTATAGCTTTCAAACGTTGTTTCCCTGACTTTTTCCGGAGAGGAACCGTCGAATTCTCGCCAGGTGTGTCTGGAATACATAGTAGCAATATTCGAGAACATACCAACGCTCCTTCATCCTTACTCACCTCTGCTGTGTACAACCGGGTTATCAAACATTACCAAAGTATCGGCAAGACTAGGCGCATCATCCTACTTTTGTGACAACAAAACATATCTAGTCAATCATACGGATAATGTATACTGTGGTATGTAAAGAAGTGCTTCATTTTTATTTAGTTTAAAAAAAAAAGCTATCAAATGTTATAGGCTGTATATGCAAATGTTTTGAACAAAACGCATGGATTCAGGAGTGTATGTGAAAGCAATGTCAGATCATATGTTTCAAAGGTTGGTTGCTGGTATATGGCTTAACGTCCCGCTCTAGAATCTTTCACCTAGTCATATGTAGATGTCAGCATACCCGGCGAAGTGTTGTAAAATTTAGGCTAATCCTCGTCGTTTACGGCCTTTGAGCAGGGAGGGATCTTTATTCTGCTGTGATATTGGTCTTTGGTTTATGAAGTCTCATCCAAAGGACCACCCAATGTAGTAGCTTCTTACGATAAGCAAGGGGTACTAAGGATCTATTGTAACCCGGATTCCAGCGGGTTGTTCTAAAATATTTTAATGCATCAAGAATTCGAGAGAGGAATATTGCAGAAGATAATGCACATTTGCTATCATAAATCGTAGAGCAGAAGTTTATTTTAGATTTTCTTTTTTCTCGCTTTAACAACCCATGTAGTTCCATGTCCACCAGGATTGTATATGGTATCGTCAGACTGTCAGCGGTGTCCTGAGGGCACATACCAATCACTTCCGGGTCAAACAACATGTGACATTTGTAC
The DNA here is from genome assembly GCA_903981925.1 of Ostrea lurida. Lineage (NCBI taxonomy): Eukaryota > Metazoa > Mollusca > Bivalvia > Ostreida > Ostreidae > Ostrea > Ostrea lurida. The sequence continues at coordinate 11,009 of CAJDSM010037680.1, forward strand.
TGGTAACAAAACTGTAGTTGATGGCGGTACAGACTGTATAGGTGAGACATCTTGGTTTAGATCTGTTATTAATACCAAAAACTTTAATTTCATATTACATCCTGTATTCTTAAGCCATAAAGATTCCTTTTTTTCAACTTTTAGAACCATTAATGCATGTATGTATATTATTCCTCTTCTTGGTCCTGTTCTAGAGACTACCACCATTCAAACATCAGCTGTTACATCACCAGCGGTTACATCATCAGATGTTACATTTCTTGATGGAAATCTAGGCAAATCACAGGTTGATGAATCGAAGGGACTCTCCAATTCTGATATTATAATCATCGCAGCCGTTTCAGGATTTTTCGTCATTTTAATATTAACTATTGCAGCAATATTGTGCTGCAAAAAGTCGAAAGCGGTAAGTTTCTTTCTCTTTTAGCCTTTTTTTTAAAACATGCTAGGTACTTGATTATTTATTCACTGTTACATTATCAATTCAATAAAAGTATTCTTCAACAGAAAAGAAAGACATCCCATTCAGATGCATCTAGTTCAAAGAAATCAGCAGATGAACATTCCGTGAAGTCTGACGAATACCTCAGAAGAAGTCGCGAAATGTTGATTTCTGAAGAATCAAAACTCGAATTTGATACATACAGCAACAAAAATATCGAGCGAAGTACTTTCTCAAGTGAAAATGAAACTAAAGGACTGGATGTTCTAAACGACATTATTGATATCAAGATTGACAACGACGAATGCATTTCAGTGCCACCAAATATGACTAACATGTATGTTAGAGAGGGAAAATGGAAACCCATACGTAATCATGATTATGTTTCTGAAGTCAGTTTGAACGCTAGGGAGAAAGACAAACCTGGCCCATTATATCGGTCTTTGAGTGACTACGACAAAGTTCAAATTTTCCTTCCAGAATTTTCAGACGAAGATGCGTCGTAATATAAATCCAGTTGATCTTTATTAGATCACTGTATGGATGTAAAGGGCTAAATCAAAACTGTTTTTGCAAATATATTCATATTCTGCAAACAACCATATCTTTATGTAATATTTTATTTTTCTCTTAGTTGAGATTCACTGCCTAATTACTCAACTTTATGACAAACGGGAAGATTTTAGCTTCTTCATCCGTTACTTCCCAGATATTTATGTCAGCACATATTACTCCATCATTTCACCTGAATATATGATGATGTGTGTGTCTGGCGCTGTTCAAGGGCTTATTCGTACACAAGAGCTTGTTCTTGCGTATGACTCAGTCTTTGAACTCGAGGCAGCTAGTTAAGAGGACAAGTTGGCTGTTTGCAGGTCCGGTTCAACTCGAAAAGTCAACGTGTAAAAAATATGGCAGGATTTCGTAAACAACATGCCTTATGGTCCGTTTTACGGTAACAATTTAGTTTACCCGTATGACTACTCTATGCAGCTTCAAATGCTGTCTGATTGTGTTTCCTTAGCCATGTTAAAGCTTCCGTTTTTTCACACACCGATTTGAAGGTTCTGATTGTTCACGTATACCGATCAAAGACTATGGGCTCACGTGGGTCGTAAACCGGTCAAACAGGGATCCGGGTTGCGTACTCCTCCTAAGCACCTATACTTGCCCACCTCTGGTGTGTCAGGGTCCGTGTTTGCCCAACATTGTTGTATATATTCTGTATTCTATGCGTTATGAGGACTTTTTAAAGAAGAGAGCCAAACTTATCACCACAGAAAAGTTGATTCGCTGCAGGGTTATAAGGACTGTAATCTTCGTTTAAAAGTCACCATTCGGCAATTATTCTACAGTCGCGCTATATATGACCTGATGTCTTGCGATTACAAATTATACACTAAAGGTCATGATGTTGACTGATTGTTTCATACCCTTTGCTTACGACGTCATTTTCATACTAGATTTGACTACGGTTATCCGTTTTACTTTATTTATCATAAGGTCTCACGGCGGTTGTGACCGGTCAGCAGGATGCTTACTTCTCCATGGCACCTGATCCTTACCTTCGCTTTTCTGTCGGAGGTCCGTGTTGCCCTACACTCGATTTTGTATATGGTTTTTTTTTATTATGATTACGTTTGACAACAATGTTAACTTCGCCTTTTGTATTTGGACTTACGAGATGATCACTGTTCGTTATCTTTGCCTTTACTGCCAGAAGATGTAGCCAAATTTTTTAATCCTTTTACCTTTCTAATCAATTTGCTAAAGTTACATATAATCCAAATCTTTTGTTAGATTTTGAATAAAGAAATTCGATAAATACCCTCACTTCACCCCCACCCCCCACCTCTATTAATTATGCATACAAAATTTTACGGTTGAAAAGAAATCAGTGAAAATAGCTTCTATTACACAGTGGGTAATTTTAACCATATAAAGTTGATGGTCATAAAATTGAATTGTCAGTTTTCTGTTAATGCCAATGTTCAATAAAATATACAATACGAAGCCGATATGGAAGATTCTTTGTTGTCTTTTAATTTTAGTTCGTTGGGATGAAATGAAGACAATTATTATTTATAGATTAAACGTCGTCGATATTCCAAAATATCGAATGAAAGGCTACCGCTAGATATTTCCTCTTCTGATGTAGAAGCTTGTGAATGAATCCTGCCTCGTAAACTATAAAAATAGGCCAGCTAACAAAGGAACACAGCTCGTGTCCATGGGAATTCCAATGGATTGTTGTTGGGTAGAATCAGAATGAAGTTTAACAAATTTTTACAACAACTAATTACTAGATATGTATATTTCCTTTTTCCCATATTTGTTGACGAAGCATCTGTTTATGATGTTAAAAAGTCTTGTCTTTAATCTATCGTAAGGAATGGTTGTGTAAAGTATTGAAAAGTCATGTAATTTTAACAGTCATGAATAAATTCAGTATTGTTAAACTTCCATGGTTGTTATAACGATCTAGTTTGATAATAAAAATGCCATTGGGTCAAATGCTGTATGAAGTGTTTCATACCAATTATGTACACCAATTTTGACCACGGATTACTCCATTTACATTGTGCCTGATCCAGATAACGGTTTCACGGAGTGTGTGACTTATAAAGTACATAACCCTACCTCTAGTGTATCCAGGGTCTGTATTTGCCCAGCTCGTAATTTGTATTCCGAGTAGGAATTGATCACTGTTTGCTATCATCATCTTTTCACTTGTAAGAGGCAGTAGAAAAACAAGGAAATATGTCTCAAAGGTATGTACATATTATGTACTAACATTCCTAGTGTCTTTATAATGGGTCGAATAGGTAGTTCGTTCTAACTAACTGAACTCTCGTACATCATCAATTGACCTTATATGTATGATGCATGTATTGCACACACCTTCTTCACAAGTGATCGGAAAGAAATCATTGGCGCCAGTAAGTTTTTACATCAAGTTCATCAACTGAAGATACTGGAATTAAGCGCTTAATATCCTCAACCATAAAAAAGTACAGTCCT
>CAJDSM010037681.1:0-21726 GCA_903981925.1 Ostrea lurida
TCTACCACTGAGCCACCGCGACCGGTCTCCTACATCAAAGATCGAAGAAGTTATGTCTTGGACACGAATCTGCACACACAGACAGACAGACAGATTACATGACACATCGTCTCATGGCGATGCATGCATCCATGTGCCTACATGTAATACAGGATGTCTATGGAAAAGAACAAATTAGAAGTTATGGCCCGAACACGAATTCATGTTAAAAAAAACTTAAGACTTTGAGATCAAAGGTCAAAGCCATACAGAGGTCATGAATATACCCGACACATCGTCTCATAGTGATACACCCATGTGCCAAATATGGTATGCCTCCCTCAAGGAACAAAGAAGTTATGGCCCGGACACGAATCTGCACAGACAGACGGACCGACAGAGTGATTCCTATATATCCCCAAACATTGTTTGCGGGGATATAAAAATAGGTTTTCCATGAAGGATTAAGGAAATGGACACCAAAGACGAGCATTTTACGAATGATAACGGATATGGGTTTCCAAAGTAAAGAACTTTGTCGCGCAAGATTTTGACACATTTTTTGCAACCCATAATATTGATCACCGTTCACTATAATCATCTTTTTCATATGACTCTGAAATATTAAATCGTTACTTTACAAATTTTATTGTTTTACTCCTTTAACACAAAAAGACTATGTTTTCTGATTGCATTATACACAATATTTCTTTCGTATTACAACATATCAATATGAAATGACTTTTATACATGTAAGAATTAATGCGTAAAATCTACCAAAAAACTTTGCATTCTCAAAAAACACCATGTTTTTAATAGCACACAATTTTTTTTAGACCAGTATATTTCAATATTTCTACATTTTATTGTCCGAAGACAGATGTTCGCCATTTCGACATGACGTCTCTACAGCATTCCACGCTTGGCGAATTTAATATTCTTCAGGGGAAACGCGATTTATGGTCAAAAGAAGACACACTCTTTGTTTTCATTACACAATTTTCTCGTTAAAATTGTTTAGATTGTAGTTTTTAGAAATTTCAGCGAGTAATTTATGCAGATATTCTTTTGGTGTAAGTTTATCTCTATATTTTATATTATAAAAAAAACTTCTGAACAATTGTACTTTCAAATATACTAGTATTTCATTTCTCTATTTCAAACAATTTACGCGTGGTTTCCTGTCGGCAAAACTTTCTACATTTTCGAAAATATCAAATGACATACAAATATGTTACATTGCATTGCAACATTATTAATTTGTGTGTATGTTAAAATGGTAAGTTAATTTTGCAACGACTTATATTATTTTCCAATCACTAATCATATACAAATGAATATTGTTGTATACAGATGAATACATAATTATGTGCGTGCATATATATAAAAAAGATATATTGAATGATAACTACAATGTATACCAAATGATAGTCAATGAGATCCTATAATAATTATGTAATGAATTGTAAGCAAAATTTTTTTTCATGTAGACCTCAAATACCATGGTTACTTCTAAATTTAAAACGAAGTTGGATTCGTACAACAAATCAATAAACGACATAACTTTCACTTATTGTGTAGTCTCCATGGTGATCACTACACAGGCGGGTGATAATGGACGGGTGTTTTTCAGTTACATCATTCGAAAAATTGAAGTAATCATATGAATATTCATGATCCATTTTTGTGCTTCTTCATCATACCATAAATGTTTTTTTTTATCACTGAATCAATGTCTTAAAAGGGTTAACAACCCTGGTGAGGTAATAAGACTTTTGATAGAAATTCTCTTGAGTGTAAGAGTGGGTAGATTTCACCTCTTCAATGATAAAATTTTAAAAAGTTGATTGAATCATGGAGGACGGGTCAGAGAGAAGTCAATCTCTGGTAAACAACATTCCATCTCTTAACTTACCATACTCAGCAGGTATTTCAATTTTAGTCAAGCTGATTTCAGTTGCCATACGAGGTCGACCAATCAGTATTATAAAATACCTAGTGAAAAATCCTCAGATTTAAATTTTGCTAACCTTTACATGGCTGACAAAACAGAATTTATCGTCTATTCATTCAAATACATGATATATCCTAAATTGGATCATGTAGTAAACTGCATGAATGTTCATATACTAACATTTTCCATGCAGTGCCCCCCCCTCCCCCCCCCGGCAACACCAATTTCGGCGGATTTTCAAACAAAAAAGGTGAGGCGGGGTTATTTTTTCATTTTGGAGATGAAAATTGTGAGGCGAGCGAATACAAGAAATATCAATATTTTTATTGAATTAAGCGTAATTTCAAAAAGCGAGCGCTTAAAAATAGATATAAACCACAGATAGCATTTGTTTACCAATGAACTCAATATTTTCAACAAGAGCAATTCTTCTGGATCCGGATCGCCACCAACATCCATCAGTGTACATCTGACCATTAGTTTTCCATGAAGTTGCAAACTGGCAAAAATAAATCACAAACAAATAAATAAATATATAACCCCCTTGGCTACAGTGTATTATAGTGTTAGGAAGTATCGTACATAGAAAGATAGGAAAGTTTAAAAACACCGTACTACACTGTTAATAACTTTTCTCAAGAGCCCGCGCTTCTATCATTCGTCAGCCAAGTGTATCAGTCTTGTAAAAATTCGGGGGGGGTATGCAAAAGGTTTTGACACGCGGGCGACATTGATTTTGATATTATTATTTGAATTTATTACATACAGAAGCGGTGAATCCGTAGAACTAAATTATAAATTGGCATGGCCTTATCCAGATATTATCAAAGTTGACAAATTGTACATTTATTTACCAAGAGGTACATTAACAATTCATTGACCTAAAAGTGTAGACAGTCTAGATCATAACTGAATACATGTTTCTATCAAAGGTTTTTAAGCAACCCCTGTGTATATAGAAAACTTAAATGCAATCTGCATCCTATACAGAAAGGTGCACTTTCTACACACAAAACAGATGTCTACTTTGTGTTAGGATATGAAGACAAATAAACTCTTAAATAGATTGTCATCAATTAGTAGCATTCTAGATAACGTAAGGACCAATGAATGATGGGAGAATCATCGCCTAAGACATGTAAAGGTTATTCCAGAAACGAGGACCAGAGAACGAGTAATGGAGGAACAATGGCCTCTGCAGTTTTAAGTTGCCTTTGTGAAAACGCAAAGATAACGAACAATCTCGTAGTCCCAAATAGAATACAAAAACAAGAGTTGGCAAACACGGACCCCTGGACACACCAGAAGTGGGATCAAGCGCCTCGGAGGAATAAGCATCCCCTGTCGACCGGTCACACCCACCGTAAGACCATTGTCTCGATCAGGTAAACGGAGCAATCGGTAGTCAAAATCAGTGTATAAAAAGGCTTAACAATTGCAATAAAATACATCAGACAGCATCTGACCCAACGACAGATTATGTGGGCAAACTAGATCATTATAACGACCATAAAATTTGCGAAATGCTGCCTTTAAACGTGACTGTTGAAACATCTGCAACAACATCTTGTTTGTAAGTAGCCTGCTTCGATTCAAAAACTTATCATACGCAGAACAAGTTCTTGGAAGTCTGTGTGGTGTCCTTTATTTCTAGTTCGCGGGTGTGACCGGTCAACAGGGGATGCTTACTCCTCCTAGGCACCTGATCCCACCTCTGGTGTGTCCAGAGGTCCGTGATTGCCCAACTCTTGTTTTTGTATTATATTTAGGACTTACGAGATTTATCACTGTTCGTTATCTTTGCCTTTACATCTAATCGACATATGAATGAGAATTATTAATTTTAGAAAAAAAAGTCGTGAATATATCGAAATGTCGAATTAAAGGCCAAAAACAGGTCAGCTAATAAAGGAACACAATTTGCGCCCATGGGAATTTCAATAGACTGTTGCTTGAAGAAGCAACTGTCTTTAAGTGTAGTCTAGTCTGTGTGAATTATCGTTATCAATAGATGAAAACTTAAAATGAAATATTAAAGTCAATCCCTTGAAATAAATTACACATAGACAAATATATTGTTTTGTGCACTCCGTAATTTTATTTATTAAATATACCTTGCCAAAGAGATCATTTTCCATCATGATCTAATAAAAATCAAAGAGAATCTTACCCGGTAAGCACATGCAAACCAATAATATTTAATTATTGATTACAGTGCATTGCCCTTTCTTTAAGTATTGATTAATAATACTCATATTATATTTTTCTTGTGGCGTCTAGCATTTCACAGTGCAATGCTAGCTAGAATCCAGCAGTAGAGATGTACATTGTGGACAATATGTACAAATATGATCATGTTTCCAAATATACAACTTAGTAGCTTAGGACTCGCATCAATGACCTTAAATACTGTTAAAGCTAGACAACAGCTGAACTGATCTGTCACCTTAATTAACACAACTCTCCTGTAAATGGTGGCATATAAACACAATAATACACACGCGGACCATGCGCTTACTGTTAGAATATAGAAGGGTGTGGTCGGTCAACAGGGGATGCTTTCTCCTCCTTGACACCTGATCCCACCTTTGGTATGTCTAGGGGTTCGTGTTTGCCCTGCTTTTGATTATATATTTTTTATGGGACTTAAGAGGTTGATTACAGTTCAATATCTTCACTTTCCATGAACGAGAATCAAGAACAAACATGTGTGCATGAAACAAACAGTAAGAGTATCATAATGAATTCAAGCTAAACTAATTCCTAGTAACGTACCACTATGTACAATTCGAAACAGATATTTTTCTAATGGTTTCCGTTTTCAAATTCAAAATAAATTCCACTGTACATGTAATAATTGTCCTTTCAGACTGAACCTCGAGGAATTGAATATGTGACAAGCCATGCACGCAATCTTTCCAAGGTCACAGCGGACTGTCGTCTGGTGTCAAAATGCCAACATGAATGACGGCACAGCTGCGATGTAGTAAAAATTGCAGTTTTAAGAAAATGAAGCTGTCTTTCAAAAATCAACCTTCAAAGTATAACGAACTTATACTCTCCTTAACAATCACAGTCGTCAACGTGTCAACAAAATCAAGGGCAACACATTTTCATATGAATAGGTATTTGTGTAAAACCCATGATTTATATAATACAGGATGTTTCCTTAGAGTTTAACCCCCCTCTACGAATCTTCCTCCCTTACTGAGTGAGAATAAGGAGCAGATCGTATTCTGATGGGACATGCATTGTACAAAGCAGTTACGAGTTCTGTACCGTACCATTGGCCACCACAACACGTATGTTACCGAAACACATTTACATCACTCAAATGCCGAGCACTTGACGAAATATTTTAGTGATTAAGGTATGTCGTTACCGAGGTTCGAACGTACAACTATCCCGGTAACGCACACACAACACGAGTCCTAGATATCGGAAACAGACAGGTACTGTTATAGTGCATTTATCAAGCAATGTATACAGTATTAAGACCCTTCAAGTTTAAGGGTGTAGTGATTTTCCTATAGAATATACTGACAATACGGCGCGTATTACATNGTTAAGGGTGCAGTAATTTTCCTATGGAATATACTGACAATACGGCGCGTATTACATCGAGTTGCCTTAAACATAAATAGTAAATGAGGATTGCGACGGAAGTCCGGGTTAGGAATGTAGGGGAGATTGTATTTCAAGGGTCATGGACACAATTTGTGCTGAACATCTTGAAATTTTATTTTTCCATTTTTAATGTATACACTGCTTTACTAATTACGGTATTTCTATTAGTCAGCAAAATTCTAATTGCAGTTGTTGAATGACATGACAGATAAAGAGCTCACAATACAATATTCCGGTTTACATTGATTAAATATACCAGTAAAAAATTCTTTTACAGCATATTTATCAAATAACAAGTTAATTCTGAAACTATTTAGACGGTTTCTAGTGTTTGTCACATTTCATTTTATTTTAAACATGATACTTTTTGTTGAGCAATCTCTTATGCTAACGAAGACACGACACGAGCTTTAATTACGTAACAAGAGCTACACAACTGACATTCAAATTTCTGCTGACCATTACACCTTTTTAAAGCATTGAAAACAATAAAATTGTAAAAATAAAATTGGGAAAATTTGCAGTTCAAACTGTGTCCATGTCCCTTTAGACATGTCATGAAATGCTCTGTCAAGTAAGTCTTGATGCCGCAAATGTGGCCCCTACTTTTAAGAAAGACGTAATCAGTTTTCATTATACATGTATATAAATAGGGACCTTGCTTTTGTTACATACCTACTCTAGATATTGTAATAAGTGGGGATTAACATTTAATTGATCATCCCAGACCATCAACAACAAACCCAGAGCAGTTATTTCTGAAGTATTTTATCATACATATTCAATAGACCTCGCACGTTTCTCAAAAATTAAGTGATTAACAATGATATTTCAATAGTGAATTAACAATGAATTTCAATAGTGATTAACAATGATATTTTCAATGGTGATTTCATAAAAATCTAGTGACTTACCATTGTTTGATTGTAATGAGAAAGTACACACTTATCATGTTCACTTCATAGATAAAACGCAGCATTGCACAAAGCAATCCCTAACACTCTTAAATATCCCAAATATTTGGATAGTATACGTTAAAAAAATGTCCTGTTTTCAATTGATACAAATTAACATCCCTCTATTTAAATTCACAGTTAATTTCTTGCTCCAGCATTTGAAAAAAAAAATGCCTGAAACTTGTATTCAATAAGATCTAATCTATATTTCAGTAACATAAAAAGATGAGAGATTTCTCATTTTCCGCACATTTTTGGTTTCGATTACAGTGAAATTTATAGTTAAAGCAATATCATATAGTACTTTATATTAGATGTCCTTTTCAGCGGTTTTAAATGACAGTTTTCATCGTGTTGAAAAATACATTTAAATGACCACCTAAATTATATTCTTCATATTGCAAGTGCTTTTTTTTTAATGTGATATCTTAATGACCAGCCCTCCGCTGGCTTTGTTTGGGTGACCATCGCTGCATATAAATGTGACAAATTCTAAAATATATGGCTGCTATTAATTTTCGGAAAAAAGATTGTTTCTAAAGACACAGGTACAGATGAAATTCCCATATCCCATGGAGCCCGTTGTTACGAGTCTTAATGATGGCGACAGATAGCAGACGACAATGGGCAGACGACCAGCGGGTAGCCGCATTACATGATTTGTCATAAGGGTATATGACAACAGAGGACATTATCCTCACGGACTGACCCATGTTAGTAATTTGCATATTTATAATTTAACTAAAGATACTATTTCAGATAATTGAAATTTATGAAAACGTTGTTTATCAAAATGTCTACGTCTCCTAATACTACAAGATGAAGCTTTTATACCCGCTCTATTGTACATGTATGTTAGTTTACTTTGTTCTGTAATCTTTTACCTAAAAATAAGCCCTATTATTAAATTGGTAGGGGGGGGGGGGGCTGCCACACAAACTGAGAGAATGCGCCACAGATCAAACCTCTGCATTGACTATATTTTGCATTTATTATCTAATGTACATGTAGATAACTATGTCATTCAGTAAGTGTGTATATCTAAACCTCTTCCCCGAATTTTGCTTTCTAATGTAAAAAAAAAAAAAAATACTACAAAAATTAAAGAAAAAAAATGAATATCATGAATAATTTTTCATTTAAGCCCTTTAAATGATACCGTGTTAAATCAATACTAAGTTAAACGTCTCCTACAAAGAACGAGTCCTCTGTGAAACCTTGTCTTTCAGGAGCTCTTTGTTAGGCTACTTCAGATTTTAAATTTTCAAATTTTTCTTTTGTTGTTATGATAAAAATCATGACATGTACATGTACATACATGTAGCTTGCAAATCATTACAACAAGAAATGAGAAAATAGGTTTACTCTTCGTCTTGCTGCATTGATAACTAAGGTTTAGATAGTATCATTCTAAGCAAAAGTATACTTTTTTTGCCATTGACTTATATTAGTTTTAATGTATAAAGTTTAAAACAACACGTATGGATCCTTTCTGTTTATTATCTATGACAGTTCATTCTTTTCGTCTGAGTAATTCAACAATATTTATACTGAATACAATGTTTTGTATAACAAAATTAATGCTTTGTCAGGTAATAAACACATATTGTTTACATGTATTTTATTTCTCCATGAATATACTGGTCATTCATCGTGTCATTAAACCTAAACATTTTAAAAAGAATATAAGTATGCGTTGTGCATACGCCTGAGTACCTTGTATTACGATGATATGGACTATGATACAAACTATCCCATTATTATATTAATTATCATACAATTATTCCTTAAAGATGTACATGTATAAACATAATGCCATGATTTTATTTCAGTATTTTTTTGTAATAGGTAATCTTAATAAAAGTCCTCTGCATTGTATCTTGATAACAGAATTCAAATGAAAATGCTCAGTGCTTTTCCCTCAGTTGCCGTAGTTTGTGCGACATTTTAACCGTTTACAATCGCTTGTCAAATGTAAGTCATATTCTATATTGATGACATTTCTGTTAAAGAATTAAAAGTATTGAAGCCTGCTTACGACTATTAAATTGTTCTGCATGGTGAATTCTGTAGCTCCTCGTTATCTGTGTAACAGTGTGCTTTTCTGGCGGAATTACTAGGTATCACTTCCTCTATAGGAGAATGTCGAGCCCGACTTGCATACGTTCCCACGCTGTTAACAGACCTCTGTGCAGATTTAGTTTCACGGGTATATCACACGTTTACCACACAGGAAACAAAGATAGGATGTCTTTTTCCCGTCCGTCTTCTCCACCCAGCTATTAACTGAATTTCAAGGTAGTTATCTTGTCACGGCTCCACCGTGCAATATCAGCTTTCCAATTAAAGAGTTTAAGCATTGATTCTGGGATTGTAATTTACACACCGCAGCAGAAAATGATTAGGAATGAAAATAAAAAGTATATCAAATAGAAATTAGGGGTGTCATATTAAACGCACTTCCTCACCCACTCGCTAATTAAAAATCAGTATACAATAGATGTGCAAATTGGCCCCGGATGATGGCGGATTACTGGTAAATTATCCATCTTCCATCACAACGCTGAAACACTAAATTAGTATCAAGTCAATTGATTTGAGCTCTGTGGCGGACAGAAGCAATTCTTTTTTAAATTTATATCTTAAGTTTTAATTTGTTCTTTAAATTAATAATACCACGTATATTACCACGACAGGAATTGTAGTATGATTTTTTTTTTACATTATAAACGAAATTCTATACTTGTATGTACAAGTGCTGTTGAATATTTCATTAGAATTTTCATTCTCTATACATCAAAACTCTTGGTTTCATTTTATTGCGTCTTGGAGACAAACACCTGTTTGACTCAGACATCCATTAACATAGGGGACCCCACTGACCAGCGTCCACCTTTGGCCGGTCATGTCGTGTCATTTCCATCTTCAGTTTCAGTTGCACTTAAATGGCGCTGCTGTCCTCTGTATGACCACCGTGTCCTATTATTTACGATCAGCATTGACATGGTGGTGTGTGAAGATAAATAAAACTGTTCATGATATTCTACCTAATTTCAGGTGATCTAGATTTCCTTCTAAGGTCATTAAAATTCTTGTAAAATGTATCACATTTTCTCATATCTGATCAAAATACACAGAAATGTCAACAAATGCAGACTGTAATTTTTCTTCTTTAAAGGATTTCAATTTATCATTGCTTGCATTCACATAACTTTATGATATATGAAAATTAAGATATGATAAGATAATACAATAGGAATGTCATGTATTATTTATTTACATCGTCCTACACTCGAATTTTCTCTTAGGGTGGACATTTTCTGTGACATGCAGACTACCGATAACGAAGCCTACGTAAAATAAATTCTCGAGGTTCATAATGTTGAAAAAAACCCACCAAATATGAAAGAGAAAGCCAAAGAACAATGACAACCAACAATTTTTTGATGGCCATTTCACATTCTTATCACATTTTTAATAAGTAAATGAATATAAAAACGGATTATATTCAAACTATCGACCATACTTCAACTACTTTCCCTGGTTGCATATCGGGGGCAAATCCTTCAAAAACGCTGGTTTTAAAGGATTTTTCTACCACATATTTGACAGAGTTTGTCGTATTTTACTTGGCGACCCGTTTGTTAGCTCAGCCGGGTTCAGATAGTGTCAGCCGATGGACAATGTAACATTGCGATGATACACAGATTGAGTCATTTCTGTTTCCTTCTATACGTAACTTAATACGAAAGAGGATTTGCAACAAATTAGTGTAAAGACTTCTACTCAGTGGGGAATTCAACAAAGACAGGCAGTGGACAATGGGGAGAACTTCAAAGATGATTGCTGTTATGTTGCATAATACGCATTGTAACCATGGAACATTAGCTTGAATTAGGAATCATTAACATCGCCTTTTTGGAGAGAAAATCTGATTGACCTGATAACAAAACTTACAAATTTAGTCTTATCTCTCAATCGTCGGAGGAAAAGAAACTAACGTGATAAAATCAGTTGGTTCCACATAATTAGAGCAGAAATATGATACAGTATTCCAGCTATGTAACATGAAACCAGTGCAATACCCGTAATATTATTTAATCATTACATTATACCCCAAAACAAACAAAGAAAACTGAGTCAAATCTGCATTGTTGGAAAGTTTATGATATGGTTAAAAATATATGTATTGTTTTGATGTGTAGTAGATTTATCCTTTTAGATCTGTAAACTACGTGTAAATCAGAAATATGGGTAAATTTTTGTAAAAATATTCACAGAAAGTTGGCGGATTGATGTAAATAAATTGTGAATAAATAATTTAAAGTCGTTGTATGTACATGTAGTTTCATTCCAAAATTTTGTTCTAACGAAAACATTTTCCACACGGAACTAGACTTCTCTGTTCTAGATTTCTGTACACTACATCTCTGTAGAATATACTTCTATAAACTAAAACCTCTATTAACTAGACTTCTGTGACCTTGACCTCTGTTAAATAGACTTCTGTGAACTAGTCGTCTGTAAAGTAGCCTTCTTTAAGCTTAATTTCTATGAACTAGACGTCCGTGAACTATACTTTTGTGCATTTATACATGTATACCTCTGTAAAATTTACCTTTGTGATCTAGACTTCAGTCAATTTGACCTTTGTAAAACAGACTTCTGTGAACTTGACCTTTGTGAACTATATGAACCACTATNAACCTCTGTACTATATAGATCACTACTTAAGAACTAAACTAAAACTTCTGTGAACTTGACCNTAGACTTCTGTGACCTTGACCTTTGTGAAATATATGAACCACTATGGAATAGACTTCTGTGTCCTTGACTTTTGTGAACTATATGAACCACTATGAAATATACTTCTGTGATCTTGACCTTTGTGAACTATATGAACCACTATATGAAAGACTTCTGTGACCTTGACCTTTGTGAACTATATGAACCACTATGAAATAGACTTCTGTGTCCTTGACTTTTGTGAACTATATGAACCACTATGAAATATACTTCTGTGATCTTGACCTTTGTGAACTGTATGAACCACTATATGAAATAGACTTCAGTTACCTTGACCTTTGTGAACTATATGAACCACTATATGAAGTAGACTTCGTGTAATATAGCTAGAATTGTGAACCAGACTTCTGTAAACTACATGTAAATCTCTATAAACTGGACCTCTGTGATCTAAATAGACCTCTGTAAACTAAAATGCACTTCCATAAACTAAACCTCTGTTACTAGATCTGGAATATTGTGAACTAGATGTATGTAANTCTGGACCTCTGTGATCTATATAGACCTCTGTAAACTAAAATACACTTCCATAAACTAAACCTCTGTGAACTATATCTGGAATATTGTGAACTAGATGTATGTAAACTACATCTCTAAAAACTACATTTCTGTGATCTAACTAGA
The DNA here is from genome assembly GCA_903981925.1 of Ostrea lurida. Lineage (NCBI taxonomy): Eukaryota > Metazoa > Mollusca > Bivalvia > Ostreida > Ostreidae > Ostrea > Ostrea lurida. The sequence continues at coordinate 11,947 of CAJDSM010037681.1, forward strand.
ACTCCATGAACTAAAACCTCTGTGAACTTGACCTCTATGAACTAAACTGTTGTAATCAAGACTTCTCTGAAGTGAACTAAACCGACTTCCGCGAACTAGGCTAGTGCGAAATATTCCTTTGTAAACTAGATTTCTATGAATTAGACTTCTTTGAACTAAACTTCTGATAGCTAGACCTCTGTAAACTGGACGTATGTGAACTAAACTTATGTAAACAATATAGATCTCTGTAAATTAAACATCTGTGAACTAGATCTGTGCGAATTAGACTTCTCTTAGCTTTATTTATGTAAACTTGAACTCCCTGAACTAAGTTCCGTAAACTGTTCTTTTCCGATTTCAAATCAGATTAGTTACAAAATAGAATTATATTTTACTCCAATGTGAACTTGTTTGGCACGCGACCGACTTGTGTACCCGAGTGTGGGAAAGTCCTGCCTATTTCAAAAGTAACTTGATTACCTAAGTAAAGCTTTCACCTGTAGAACATCATCCAAAATCGTGAGAAAATGCAGTCAAGAAACTTTAAAACGAGAAATTTAATAAAGACGTGTATTTAAGTCATTTCAGGTGGGACATATGAAATTGGTTAAAAACTTATCTACTGCAATATATTTTATATGCACGTTTTTCATCATAAACTTGTTGTACATTTAGTTTGTACAAGTGATAAAGATGCAATGTCGTTGTTACAATGTAAATAGTTATTATCCCTGGAGACAAAAATACTATCTTATTGTCCAGCATGTAGACTAGTACTATTTCACTGTCTCACATGTAAACTAGAATATCTCACTATCCTACATGTTGATGAACTATCTCTTAAATGCCTCCCAACTCTGATGATCTTTAGACAGAACATGGGGTTTCTGTAAAACATGACTAAAAGCGTTTTAAGGGGGACTTGGTTGACATATTTGCTCGTGATGAATGAGAATGTAAATACGATTATGCATGACTTACTTTTCACTTATTAAACTTTCAAGACTTATAATTAAAATTGTGATACAAGCATACTTTCCCACGGTAATACTAGCAGTTCGGTAATAGCATACAAAATTTGGTCTCGCTTTTCTGACTAAACGAAGGTCGAAGAATGTATGGTGACACATGAAGACGGGATCAGAGAGCCGTGCACCTGTGCGTTTTATTTCATTTTTTTTGTTTATCATTATTTTTCTGGTTTCAAAACAGCAACTCCCTGCAGAGTCCTGTGATCATCTGTTTTGGCCTTTGGTATCTGAAAACGAGGTCGGTGTTTATTTAGTAGTCTAGTGAAACTAGATTCAAGTCTAAATTGCTACATGTTCCCCAACTTCTATACTCATTCAAATCTCAAAAAATTATGTTATTGAAATAGAAACCAAGTGCAATTTTTACCACTCCCACACCTCTTGTAGGATCTCCACACCTTGCATTTTTAGAGCTAATTCCCCTAACTTTCTACAAGTGTATATATTAGATTCCTTCCCCATGACTTTTTATATCGGAACCATCCTAAACCCGTGTGTTTTAGAACAACTTCCTCGTCCCTTGCATTTGCCGTAGATACGTACGGCCGAATCTTCTTCAACATTACAGCATACACAAAAAATAAAGTGAGTAAATTTCCTCAAAAGTGTAACTTACATAAAATTGACTGTTGTAGTACTTGTGGAGAGCTGAAATAGACATATTGTAGGTGTACCAAATCCTACCGAATTTGTGATATACATGTACATGTATTTTAAAAATGAAATTGTTCAACATTCGATATTCTAAATTTTATTCCATAAAATCATGAACTGAGTTTGAGTGATAAGTTATTATATCGTGTTTCCTTCTAATTTTTGTTTTGTAACTTTGCACAGTATATGTACACACGTGTATATTTCCTTTCCATATGTTCGATATAAAAGCAAGTCATTCTTTTTTCCCAGTAGCATAGTCATCTAGTTTACCAAAATGGACAGCTGGTAACGATTAAGAAAAACAGAAAAATGTAGATTCTACCCCCTTTAACAATACTTTTTACATACAATTATACACGTCATAAAAACAGGACAAATGGTCCTTTCATTAAAACTAATCCTCGAAAAATAAGCTTTTTTTCTTAAAATAGACAAAATGTAACTGAAAGCGTATGTATAATTATGAAAAGAATAGTGTCCCGTGTTCTAGATCTATGACAACTATAACTTGACAACGTATAATAGAATATTATTACTGACACCTGTTCCATGGAAACCAAAAACAGAAAAGTAATAGAATAAATTTACCTATCTTGGCACGAGTTTTGCGTGCAACCAGGTGTATCTCACGTGGGAAAATATCCTAGTTTGACAGGTAAATCTTATTTATGGGCAATAGATAAATGAAATAAAGAAAGACACATCCATCTTCTAAATTTATATGTTATGCAATCTCTTCTACGAAACAGCTGTCTATTTCTAATCGCTGACGACTGTTTACAGCAACGAGAAACCAGTACGAGCTATTATATGATTTCAACAAATTATAATGATTATCTTGTTATGCGAATATATTTGGGGAGGGGGTCTTTTCTTTTGTTAATTCCCTTTTTATTGTTATTTAACTATTATACAAATATAGCTCTTTCATTCGGTCGATCCTAAAGAAATATATCGATTTCACAGAAATGCATATCGACCGAGCACGACGTGCGAGGTCGATATGCTTTTCTGTGAAGTCGATATTTCTTTAGGATCGACCGAATGAAAGAGCTACATTTGTTATATTATTTTCTTAATGACAAACAACAGTTATTTTCTTCCTACTATCTAAATTCGGAATCTTTGGATTTTCCCTCTCTAATTTTAGTAACACAAGTCAATATCAGAAAATATAGTCTAGCACGTGATATGAATCGAACCAATCAGATTTATCGATTTATATAGTAAAAATAATATTTGAGTATATATATACATTACTGCATTGTGTTTGATCATGATCTGTATGTTATATCCCCCCCCCCCCTTGGCATTGATTCCACCAAAGTTATACTGGCTTCATTACTGAAGCATGTTAGCATAATATGTTATGTACAACTAGAACTGTCCTATCAGGACTAGATACCCCCGCGGGGCACACTACATATTAACACAACAGATTTTCTCAGATTAACAGAAGTTGTCTAATCAATGGTAATATAGTATATAATTCTTTAGGAGGAGTGGGACGATGCACTAATGCATACATTGTTGAAAATGTCTAAGTCCAAACGTTCATATTCTTGTACAAAAATTGTCCAAAACAAAATTCCTGACAATATGCACATCACCATTATAATTCTTAACACTCCACCAAAATTTCATAAAATCCTGCAAGTCGTTTGGAGGATTGCGGACAACGCACGATGCATAGGTATTTGGTGAAAAATGCCTAAGTCCAAACGTTCATATCTTGTTACAAAAATTATCCGAAATAAAAATTCCTGAACAATATGCACATCTCCTATATATATTCTAACACTCCACAAAGTTTCATAAAAATCCTGCAAGTCGTTTAGAAGAGTTGCGGACAACAACACTATGCATAGGTATTTTGGATGAAAAATGCCTAAGTCCAAAACGTTCATATCTTGTACAAAATTGTCCCAAAAAATTCTGACAATATGCACATCTCCATTATGGTATTCTAAACACTCCACAAAGTTCATTGAAATCCTGCAAGTCGTTTAGGAGGAGTTGCGGACAACAACATATTTCGGCAGACCAGACGGACAGACAGACGGGACCGGACAGACAGGGTTGAAGACGCTAATACCCCCCAAACTTCGTTTGCGGGGGGGTATAAATATATTAAAGAAAAGAGACAGACAAGCCAAAAAAAAGCAACAACGTTAACAACAACAACAAAAAAAAACCAACAAAACAAACAAAAACAAAATACAAAAACAAACAAACAAAAAAAAAAAAGAAAAACACCACACATAAAAAATAAAAACAACCAAACACTAACAGGAACTTTCTATTAAAAAAAACCCCACCCACACATAAAAATAAAAACAACCAAACACTAACAGGACTTTCTATTTAAAAAACCCCAAAAACAAAATAAAAAAAACCCACTTTTTCCTGAGAGATACAAAACAATTGTCTAAGAGCATGCTAATCTTCTTTAAAGGTAAAAATGTTTTTACCTAATTTGTCTTAAATGGACCTTAATTACTCTGTTTTTCCTAGAATGCGGGCGTTCTAAGGGTTCTGTCTGTATTTTATTTATGAGTGAACATGTGAACTCAACCTAGAAAATTTGCAATGTATCGCCCCCCAGTATCATATTCATTTTAACATTGAAATGAATTTTCATTGAATTAACAATTTATTTTTTCCCCTATGAACAATGTGTCTGCAGCACAAAAATACTCCAAGTACAAAAACGTCACTTCCGATTGGTTCAAGCGTGCATAGACCTACATAATGGATAACTGACAAAAATCTAATTTCTTAGAATCTTCACATGATACATCTAGCTTGCAAACGTACTTTGATCTCAGCTACATGTAAGGACGTAAAACTCACACAAAATTCCGACTACATATGTATATCAAACGGCTTAATGTCCTCTATACAAACTCAAACCCAGTTTCTAAACCGCTATACAAGTACATTGTACATGTTAGTCTTCATTTTGTGAACACAAAAAATATCTGTCAATCGATTCGACTCTAGATAACGTTTTATAAAAAAAATTCTATCGAAATGTCCACTTCAGGTTAGTAACGTCCTGCTCAAGAATCTTTCACTCATATGGAGACGTCACCATATTCTCAAAATATCTTTTAAAACAGGGGCAAAATCAGTGTAACTTTGAAATGAAATTGTCAACCGATTCTGGCAAAAAGTTGTACCGACTTATAAACGGGTCAATAGCAAAATCCTTAAAAATGATCTCAAAAAAGCACAACCGACTTATAGGCGAACCGACTTAATTATAGGCGAGTATATACGGTACAGTTATGCTCGCCAGTTAATGCCTTTGAAGAGGGGGGGGGGGATCTGCTGTAACATCGAGCATCGATTTTGGCGATCTCATCCGAAGGAGCGCCCCATTTAGTTACCTCTTGCGACAAGCTAGGGGTACTAACCCGGATCCACTCGGTTTCAGGAAATAATATATTTTTTCTTAATATTTTACGACTAAAGTAATGATCGCCAAACATCAACTGAGGACATCTCAAAGTGGGTTGTTTTTCTACATGAAGGGATATGATAGAAAATGAGAGTAATAAGTAGTTACTTTCAAATTCTACATCAATACTCTCAAAATTGGTTTCATCTGAAAAAGAACATTATTGATGTACATTATATCTACAAAACAAATCCATTTATTATGAATTTTGGCACTGTTTTCCTTGATTAAATTCACAGAAATACAATTCATATCGTTTATACATGTACTCGGTGTATTTGCATTCTTTGCGAGAAACACGCGTTTTGATATGAATATTAATACATTATGTAATAGCATACTGATTAAATATCATTCATAGACTAGACGAACAACGTCATTTAGGCGGGAAGCAATGGAGCTTTTTAATATATTTTTGAAATATTATGGAAAATAATGTAACAAACTTCTGTTTAGTGACAAAATATAGTGGAATACATATTCAAAACATGATAAATAAAAATACTGACAATTAGTTTTCATGATGTATGTAACGAAAGAAAAATATAGAGAGTAATTTTGTACATCCCAAGAATACGTATGTAGGGGATACTCATAGAAAAATGTGTAACATGTAAGTAGAAAATCCATTGGAAAATTCCTATTGCTATTAATGATAATTTATCATACCGATTCTGCATGTCATGGTGTACTCGTAAATTCATGTAAAACTACAGAAGTCACAACGCTTGTCCGTGAAATAACGTTATGAAAGCACATTACAATTTCACATTTTAAAAGAGGGATTTTCAAGTGCACAATGTGGTTTAATCCGTTTATAGTCAAAATTTAAATTTTATGATCATATCACATGAGCGGGCAATATAATTCTTCAGCGTCTTTTTGGCTGTTTATCGGCCATAGCAATCTGTATCTTGGCTCATTTACATTTCAAATTTAGCGATAATGTCTTTAAATTCAGTAAAACTGCTTTAAGGCTACCTTGTAAGATACATAATCCATTGTGCTCATATTATACATACGTCAATCAATGCATTGACCCTTGTGCAACTTATAAAATGGTTGGCAATATGTATATAACACCACACAAAACGACCGCAAGTCATTTATATATAAATGTAAAAGAAATCAGTTCAATCATCTTAAGTAATAGATAATGATATTAAACCAAAGCGGGCCACCCATGAGACCGGAGCGCTGCCGTTGGGATGTCCTCCGTCAAATCGTTCGGTTTAAGACCCTTGTATTCACTTGCTACATCTAAGGAAATCAAGCTGAATGTGTTTNACCAAAGCGGGCCACCCATGAGACCGGAGTTCTACCGTTAGGATGTCCTCCGTCAAATCGTTTGGTTTAATGCCCTTGTATTCACTTGTTACATCTAAGGAAATCAAGCTGAATGTGTTTGACTTGTTAAACCAGATGAGTAAACATATTAGCATACCAGTGAAGCCTTTTTTCACCGCGTGGTCAGCTCTATAGTAAAAAATGAGATACTTTCGTTATTTTTTCATCTTCTGAATTTAATCGTATCTTCAATATTTACCACACGATCGATTTTGAAATAAGCGATTTTAAGGTAAAAGTTTAGGAATTTATTTTATGATTTAAATGTAAAATATCCAGCGGATTCACTAAATTAGATAAGAATGTTTACACATCACCGACAAAGAAAATATGTAGATTTTAAGAGGGAAAAAATGTTTTACAGCATTTATATTGAGCACATGTTGATGACGGGTCTCGCCTGTCCGTGTGATCTGTTAATTGCTGAAGGAAACATTACTGCCTCAATTATAATTAGGTTTAGTTAAAAAAGAAAAATATTTGCTTTGAGTATTTTACACCCCCATTTTCTTCTTCAATTGCTGGTATTTCTAAAACATAAATCAAGTTTCGTTTTCCTCATCAAATTCTATAGAGATCAATAAATCATTGAAATTTATCAGCATCGTAAATAAGGAAAGATTTATGAATTTATTCAATAATGAATCCCCATGGTTCGTCACCACAATTAGGGAATAACTGGGGGATATCGCCAATATTATGTCGACGGGGTAACAGAAAGATTCCCCGCTGATACGGGGTCTTTTGTCAATTGAAACAAGCTGGTAAAATAGCTGAACACACGTCAAGAAGATATCTATCAAACTTAATCTTTTTAAATTCCACCATATTTCACAAGTACAAGTGTTATTTTTGTCGGGGTTTAGGCTTTAAGCTTTTATAACTTTGACATGCTCTACAATAAATCATAATCAAAGTCCTAGTTTTAACTACGAAATAGGTGGCAGGGGACAGGGTTTTTTTCCGGTTCTGAAACATGTGGGTAAGGGTTTGCATGAAAGTCAGATTATTGTAGACTAATGAAAAATCATATTTCCCTTTCTTGTCAATACATGTACATGTATTTCATATTGGTGTAGTTAATATACATGTACATGTATTATGACCCTAAATCACATGTGATCTATATCTACTGGTGTTGGTTATTAGTACACAAAATATGCTCTGAGCGAGTGTCCCTCTCTAGCTTTGATTTTCTTTTATCTGGGATAAATCCGCACCATCCAAATCCCATCAGAGTAACATGCAAGCGGATTTAAACACTGCACAATCAAGAAATCTGTCTACCCTTCTTTTATCAGGGGTCATCCACCTTCCCTCTCAGTTACAGACCTTTATCTGGACCACGCATGTTTGCACCAACTGACCGCGTGTCTTAGTTTCGTATTTTACACCCATCCATGTGCTAGGAATCTTGGTGACACCTACATGTTGCATTTCAACTTTTTTATCAAGCACTCAGCTACACTTGACATGGATCCTAAAATTACATGTACTAGTATTTACAGTTCTACACATGCAATATCACTTCAAATACTCGTATATATGAGGTATTTCCAGTTTTTAAGAAAGTTGATAGGCTNTAGTTTTTACACATGCAATATCACTTCAAATATGAGATATTTCCAGTTTTTAAGAAAGTTGATAGGCTTATAGTGCGAAACTGTCCCCTGCTACGATTGAAATTAACTCGTTCTTAACCATATTCATACATGTATTTATCAGCGCCGTACTTCGAAATTTTAAAAATAACATAATAAACGTGGATATAATTTGTCGTATTTATTCAAAACCGTTCGAGTCAATTAGCGATTCAACTCACTTGTCTGGAATTATTCCATCCAATTCACTGCAAATCTTCTTGCATGTATAGACTCACACCTACCCTGAGTTATCGTTCCTTACAGTCACATATACCTTTGTCAAGTCTCAAAAATCAGCTATGTTATTCAACGTGTAAATCCATCTTTTTTACGGTTGATGAAAATAAAACCAAGAACTAGCTTATTAAATTTTAGGAAATTGTGGGCAAGCAACTCTGCAGTTTTATTACATAATGTAATATGTTAGAAAATGTTGAGCTTCAAAACATTAATTGCTTTCCCAAAATGTTGCACGCTTTTATTTTTCTTCGTNTTGCTTTCTCAAAATGTTGCACGCTTTTATTTTTCTTCGTATCTTTTATATATCCATGCTGATTGCAGTACTGGGTTCAAAAATAAAATAGATGTAGTGATGACTCTCTTGTTTTGGTGAATAATAATTTGCGCTTTCACCGCGATGATCAACGTGCATTTCTTTGCAGTTGTGTTTCAGGCGTAAAACGTTTCGACGAATGAGCGATATTTGTCAAATCGAAAACAGGGGTATCAATAATGAAGCCGATATTCACCAATCCTCTCTCTGAGCAAGTCAACGTAAGAGGAGTTCCACAACTTTTGTAAAACTGTCCGCATGTTTATATTTTCTCTCACATTCTATACAGAAATTCAAAACAGTGTATTCAATATCTGATGAAATATAATTTTCTAGTGATGCGAAGCTATGATGATACACTATTTTACAATACGAGTACATAAAAGATAGTTATCAAAATTTATTGAGTACGCTCGATCGTGGATAATGCGTTTGATAAACTATAACACGCCAGACACGGGAACATATTTGCATTTTATTATTTCCAGGGACTTCTTTTTTGTCAACAACTGCACAATATTCGCGGTTCACAATGCGTAAACTGACCTAACTTGCTTTATATAGAACACGATTTCTTGGAATTAATTTCATTCCTTAAAGATCTCAAGATTCCTCCCACGCGAATGACGACATCGTAATATAAGTTGAATAACCTGTTCGCTAATGGTTGTTAAAGTCTGACCTATAAAAACAACATATTTCAGAAATAACTTTCATTTTTGATAGATACATGAGAGTATGAGTTGCGATGCTTTACACCTGACTACATGTAGTTCATGAAGCGCATCAGCGCCATCTATATTGTATGTCAGCGTGAAGTGTTCATACATACCCTCACGCATTTTCAAAATGAAGTTCACTTTTTATATTTGCACTCTATTTTCATTTCTGTCCGAAAATTCCCAGCTGTTAAAATTTATCAAAATTCATTGAATATTGTTCGCGTTCATGAGGATTTTAATTGGTGGGCGCATTCATAAACGAATCTCTATACATGATGATAAAGTAAGCATTTTACCGTGCTCTGAGAACTTACTATGNCTCTATATTGTATGTCAGCGTGAAGAGTTGTTCATACCCTCACGCATTTTCAAAATGAAGTTC
>CAJDSM010037681.1:21741-34593 GCA_903981925.1 Ostrea lurida
TCATCACAACATGGCGCTCAAGACCTTCGCTATGGGAGTGGGTGGGGGTGTCCATTATCTTCTCTCGCTTGTAATGGCGGATATAGTGAGCATATTAGTTTTGATAGGGCGCCAATATCATGATTCGAACCCGGGACCTCCCAGTTAGGAAGCATAGATTAAACTGGTCCGTTGATGGTGCAATACACAACAACAGGTAAGGGTATTTTGGTTTTGCACAAAATGAGCCGATTTCATTGGTCAATTGACTTTTTGTTGCACTGCAGATAATGCCATTGTTGCGTAATTGTTGCGTCCACGAAGCTCGCGCTTCTTACTTTACTGTGTCCGTAACGTAGTGTAGTAAATTGTGACGTCATTGTCTAGCGTCGGTTGTTGTTTTGAAATGAACTCTCGCATTAGACGTGAAATAACGATACAGCCGAATCCTGGCTGTCAAAATGGCGCTTACCTGTTGTACTTTAAACTGGTACCCTCTGTTGTGCTATCGCTTCTCTCGGGGTACCAATCGATTGCTCAAGTTTGTGTATTGCACCAATCAACGGGGGACCAGTTTAGTTGTACTTGAGCAATCGAACTGGTACCCCGAGAGAAGGCGATAGCACAACAGGGTACCAGTTTAGCATAAGATTACCACGACCTTTGCATTTTTATATTAGTATAAATAACCAAGACATGAAATATGCAGTACTTTTAATTAAATATATGTTTTATTACATCATAAATTCACCATGGTCGCCAAACCTGAGTTGTCTTAACTTCTTCATGCATACAATCAATAGAAATGCTACAGTTATCATTGTCATAATTAATAACTCTCTGGGATTTCTGAATTGTAACTTTATTAAGTGCATTGAATGATTCGTTTTCATTTATATTCCCTACAGATTTACAATCAGAGAGCTGTAAGTCGGCGCATTCAGACTGGGAATCAGAAGGCTGTATGTGGGCGCATTCAGAAGACTGGGAATCAGAAGGCTGTATGTGGGCGCATTCAGAAAGACTGGAGAATCAGAAGGCGCTGTAATGTGGGCGCATTCAGACTGGGAATCAGAGGGCTGTATGTGGCGCATTCAGACTGGGAATCAGAGGCTGTATGTGGCGATTCAGAAGACTGGGAATCAGAGGGCTGTATGTGGGCGCATTCAGAAGACTGAGAATCAGACGTACATGTACGTACTAGGGTGTATTCCTTTGGCACGACTTGGATAAACGGACACACTGGGTTAATCAATTGCTTGACAAAGGTCATGTTTGGAACAATGGGTGTTACCATCGCTTGTGATGCAACAATGTTGCCGGGACAAGGAATTCCAGCTGACACTTTCGACATGCTACCATCAGACATGTTAGTATTGGTAGAACTGGAATTCTGTGGTTGGATAACTTGTAAGAAAACTTTAGGACCAGACACAGTACTTCCACTGTATTGTAGAAGACTGGCTGCTGGAACGAGGTACGCCATTTCTCCTGATGAAATATGTGTAGTGTTAATGTGGATGTCCTTCATGCTATTGGCAGGTGTTTGTCCAGCTTCGTTATCACGCATAACATAATTTCCATTGTTGTCGATTTCTTTCTTCTGTGTTGTTTCAGGATACTGACCAGCTGATCCGATAATGTTTGCATCTTGGCAATACTTTGAACTATCTTCAAGTAATGATCTCTGATGAGATCGAATGGGTACAGTCGATGCATGAAATTCATTCTCGTTATCTTGGCCAGGATTCATGCTAACTTCAACGAGATGATTCAAAAGTCGGGCTCGAAAATCAGTTTCAAGACCACTGGTGTGTTCGAGATACTTGCTGACTTCGACAGCACATTCACTGAATCCCAGTCGATATTTATTTACCCTTGATGTACTCTCGCTCTGTGGTGCTAAAATGGAAAAAGAATATGAAATATGATCCTGAAAAATCAAAATACAACGATGAAGTTTCATACAATAGCAAATATGAGCAGTTTCTGATACCTAATGGCGGTTTTCGTTTCACTTTTCTAAGGTGGCGAACTGTCATTTCAAGAATATCGGCCTTTTCCATTTTGTTTTGCCTGGCTCCCTGTAAATACAAGATAATACAATCTAATATTCCTGTATATTAATGTGGGGGATGTTGTGACAAAACATCATTAGGGCTACCAAAAACAAAACAAACAAACAAAAAAGAATTTAAAAAAACCAGGGTGATAACAAAATCACACTACTAATCAAACATATGCAAATAACACATTGTCAAGTGCTTAGAAACACCAATTGTTATGTATTCACCAGCGGGAAAAGGTAAAATCATGTTCATTTGGGGATTTGTACACAGATTAGGGTGTGGATCGAAACCATCCCCAAGATAAGATATTGTATCGTGTAAACCCTGGCGTGCAATCGTTATTGCGAGTATTTATATCTTAAAAAAAGATTTTAGCATTACTACATAAATCACGAAAATTCTTGTAATGTTTAAGAAATTTATCATTCCTGGTGTTACAAAACAAACATTAGCATGTGTAAATAGCTGATAAGTAATACTTTTTGAAGTACTAAGCATTGATTTCGGACTTTATCAAGCGGAGTAAAACAGAAGAGCCTAAAGCTATAATAGCTAGCGGAACGTCGCGCAAGATGACACTCAGGTAGACCTCAAGATCGTGGGAAAGTTTCTCAAATTCAGCGCGGATCGACAGCGCAGCATTTTAGATATTTTGTTTTAAAAACATAACTACTATATTAAATCTATTTTTAAAACTGAATCTGTCTCTCCTTCCCTTTCCTTTTCACACATTGAATAACTTTACATAAACTATACAGACAGAATATTCATTTATATTTCAGAGTCAAGAACACACAAATGATACATGCTGAGGGACAGAATATAAATGTACTCATACCTCTGACTGTATTACTTCTATAAGCAAGGACTTTAGTTCCGCTAGACTTGTATTAATTCTCGCTCGTCTTTTCCTCTCCATTACTGGTTTCATATTCTGAAAGTTTTAAATTTGAAAGACATGGATGTGGAATACATCTAAATGAAAAACGATTGATTATAACGATAGCATGCATTAACTTACTTTTCGGTTCCGGGAACCGGTTGAAGACACTTTTCCGAAACTCATTTTCCGTTCCGGACTATCCTTGTACTATTTTCCCTCAAAAGTGGACCGTGGCTGACACGCGTCTTGACCGTGTTTCTTTAATAATTAATCTTCAAATGTAACTTCCAGGCTGTGTTCGCATTTGAGGATTGTGCCGTGTAGAGACACTTGTCATTCATTGGTATTGCCGCGCCTTCTGCGCGAAAAGAAAGTAGCGATTGGCTAGAGCAACGGAATTCATTGGCGTGCGTGTAAAGGTATTTTTGTTGAAAAATCACCTCAATTCCAGGTGAATCGTTTGGCACGCGACCGACCAGTTTGGGACTGTGGGAAAACCCCGCCCACTTTCACTGGTGATACCACTAGGAGAAAAAAATTCGGTAAAGCTAGATGACATGGCCTTCTCATTATGATTATCAGATTATTAAATTGAATATGATGCATATACTATAATACCCACAATGCAATACTTATAATGTAAGGTATTTTTAAAATATTCATATTTAATTTTTTCTAACGCCGTTTTTTAAGTTCGCTCGTTCAGTATGCATGTGATATTAGTTTTGTTGGTGGTAAAATCAATATTCAAAGCAATACAAGCTGTAACTGACAGTAAATAAATTAAGAAATAAAAGAACGAATACAATAACATATTCATGATTGAATATATATCATCTCATTGAATCAGAATAGGTCTGATTAAGAAATAAACCCGTCAAATCAGCAGAAAATGTCGATTCATGAATTATTGTCTTCGTGACGGGAATTCCTATTCGTAATCTCCGATCGGCATTGATCTCGGAGGTCATCAGTTTGGGAAAATACGGAAGGGAGGCAGTACGCAAGTGTCAGATTTCCAATATGCCAATTTTATAGCAAAATCATTCCTTATCAAAATTTCATTTAAGTAGCAAATATGCGTAATTATTACTCTCTTACAACTATAATACATCAAAGTCATTCATTATAATATGTAATATTTTAAAACAAACCAAATGTATCGATTCCATCTTCATATGACCTCGGTCTTTTGTTCGTGCGTCCGAGGCTAAGGCGATTTGTCCACTTACAGTAGGTACACCCTTATGCAATACTCCCTCGTTTTTTCCGGAATTTTTCATCAGAATTTTTAGATTACAATATATATATATACACAATTTATATAAAGATAAACTTTAATTGGTGCATACTTGGGTAGTTGAAAAATACAGCCAGTTACAGCTTGTATTGCTGTATCCAACCCCATATCGAGGTGGAAGCTATATCAACCTACCAGTCATTAGCATATAAAAGGAAAGTACTGTTATAAAAAAAACAACATTTGAATTCTTGTAATAAAAGTCAGTATAGGGCCGTCAATCAACCCAGCTGATTTGGGTCCGATATTCGGCCCCATTCCCAATCCAAAAAAGGGTCCTTTTTCCCAATTGGCAAGTGTTTAGTAAATAAGCAAAACACAAATGTTAATGTATTTGGCAGATTGTCTCCATTAAACTGTTTCATGATATACATGTATATCCTTTTTATCATAAAGAAATTTATGAGCCATTTATTTCCTGGAGTTACCTATTGCTTTTATTGACATGATTTTAAGAAAAATGCCATTTCTTTGTTATAATTTATTTCCTTGAAACTTTTCCAATTTGATTCAAAATGACACTAATTTTCCCAATCTCTAGGGACCCGGTCCCAGTCCCAAAATAAATACACTGTATGCTGTATTAGCCCTGGTCAAATATACCAAGTGCAAGATCTCATCTTGTCCTTATTAGGTCTTTGCAAATGCTAATTTTCTCTGATAAATGAGGCACTCTGTTAAAACGCTGTTACTCTCCTATTTGTTAAGCATATATAGACACTCCTTACAACGACAAGTACTGGGTTACCTCTGATTCTGGTACCCAACTTTTAATCGATAGATTATTTGGAGTTGGCCGTCCTTTCGAAAATCTTTCACTCATTTATGAGATTGGTCAGTGTTCGTATTAAATTGCCATCAACTTTAGATCAAGTGGTACAATTTATGACCAACGCTGGAAGATCCAGGCCAAGCTGTAAAAATGTAGTTCTAAAGAAACCCTTTTTCTATCAACGACAATAATCTTCTAATCTCTGTATATAAAAGTTTGATGTATAAAGCTCCAATCAAGCTAAAATAATAATTTAAAAAAAAATCAAAATTTCAACATAGTTCGTCTTTTTATGCAATCTCTCACCAGAAGGCGTATTACGCTGCGCTACAACAGTTTCATTATACATGTATTAAGCATGTACACAAGTTGATGATACTAGGGTTTTAACAGTCTTGTTTAAAGTCAGCATTTCAAAATTTCTATGGTCATTTACCAATACATCCTGTCATGGGGTCAAATGCTGTCTGACGTGATCCATGCCAATTGTTAGGCAATATCACTCCATTTACCTCGTCAAGATATAAGATTCACGGCGGGTGTGACCGGTCGACAGGGGGTGCTTATGCCTCCTAGGCACCTGGTCCCATCTCTATTATGTCCTGAGGTTCATGTTTACCCAACTCTTCATTCTGTATTCTCTGTGATTGATCACTGTTCGTCATTTTCACCCTTTCATACAAAGAAAGAAAACCAAATACTTAAAATAGAACGGAACTGCCATGGTACCTCCGATGGACGACCTCTTGTTTCGTGAAATGTAAGTCAAGATATCGAACCCAAGGTAACTTATGTTCCTTTGTTACGCGCTCTACTGTAGGAGTAAAATTTGCAGGTCTTTTGAAAGAGACCATAAAACAAAGGTTTTCATATCTTTATTGACAGTACTTTCACAATTAAATTGCTTGCATCGCAACCGAGAGATCCCAGGTTGAATTTGATTATCGATCCCGATTTAAATCTAAAATGTTTAGCAAAGGTATCGACTGTTCCAATGCCAACCGTCCGACATTAGAAGTAAAATTCTAAGTCACAGATCTTTCGGATATGATGATAGGCGTTGGAATAATAAATACAAGACTTAGTACTCCTCTATGCTAAGGCCTTGAGCACCATACATGGGTCAAAATTTTTGACACTTCAACAAAACACATATTAGTGAAATATTCTCGAATAGATACGTTAAACAACAAACGAAATCTGCAGTATCAATTTTGACGACAAAATTCTAGAATACTGCGCGTTTGTTTGCCTGTCATGGTTGACATTGGCACGCTAAAGAAACGTCACAGTACTCAGATGAATTTGCAGTACAAGACTACATGTGTGGTACTATACCGAAAGTTGCTGACGTCTTTAAATGAGTGAAATATTTTCGCCAGGACGCTAAAAATAGCATCCAATTACTACGGGTTTCCATTAAAGGTTTATAGCTTCTTAAATTTTCTTTAAAAATTGGAGCCAACTGAGTTGAGGCATTTTTCATGTGTTTTGAAAACGCTTTACCGCTGGAGATCAGGTGTCTGGGAGAATAAATCACTCCTTACACCCCAGAAGTGTCTGGGAGTCTGGACTCTGATTTACGATAAAACTTCAGATTGAATCGTAAATTGTAAAATTCAACTCGCAGGTTGTCTGTTAGGAAAATCTGCGATAAGACTGCTTGTCCGTGATCATGATAGCAGTATCTATTTTTTCTAATGATGAAGTGGGAATAGCTTATGTACATGTAAATATGTGGATGCTGTCCATAGATTTCTTTGATATTAGAACTCAATTTCTATTCCTTGCTTATTCCTCCTCAGCACCTGACCCCACCTCTGGTGTGTCCAGGTGTCCGTGCTTGTCAGGTGACCCCACCTTTGGTGTGTCCAGGGGTCCGTGCTTGTCAGGTGACCCCACCTTTGGTGTGTCCAAGGGTCCGGGTTTGTTCTACTCTTGCTCTTGCATTTTTATGGGATTTCTGAGATCGATCACAGTTCGTTATCTCTACTTTTCATTTTTAAACCTCGATCATGTAATGCTGCTTTGTTCTCTTCCATTACATTGTAAATAATCTATACGCAGGGATAATAGGAAAGACAATCGCCACGACTGCTGTAGATTGACACATGCCGACAACCACGCGAGGGATAAACCCGCGACCTTTAGATACTTTTACAATAAAGCTCATTTAGTGAAGCTGTTCATTGTTTTAATATAACAACCATACCTACTGAATTTGATCTGTAGACTACTGTATTCATTACTTCTTTATAGATCATCTGATAGAAGGCGCCAATCAAAACAATTGCATCAAAGAGAAGTTTCTTCCAGTGCTGCGCTAGCAAGTAGATCTATTTACACTGCACTGTTGGAGAACGCATTTTCACAATTTTAACTTTCCTAATATTTGCTCTAAAATAATTCCTCAGATCAACTTGGACGACATCTTATAGATTTAGCTCGATGGTATCTTAGGAACACCCTAAATTAGGACATGCTAACCTAAGAAGCTAATTCTTGTTCCTCCACTTAAATAGAAACATATATCGACAATCTGACTGTTTATTAACATTACACAAAAATATTACATATAGAGAAAATTTAAAAATAACCATTACTCTTCAATCAATATGTTTCTGTTATCGATCGTGTTTCTATATATTTAATTCAAATATATATCATAATACCAGCTTTGTAAACACCCTTCCCCGTAATCATTGATTTTAACAATTTTAATCCGAACAAAAACTGAGAATGCTTGCCAATAGACAAGACTATTCATGGCTTACCTGTGAGACTATTTACTATGCATTGCCAGGTAAAACTTTTATTCCTAAGGCTTACCTACCCTGGAGAGCACAAACTGAATAAAGTGAAATCTGCACTTTCTGGGGGTGCTTTGCATATTAATAAAATGTTGCAATGTTAGATTAAGATTTCCTATTTATATCGTATAATTTTTCATTGTATATTTTTTTTATTTGTACAAATATAGTAAATAAATTTATTGGACCCTATTCTCTACATATAGTAAATATACTTAAAAGAGTATGCTGTGAATATAGTTCTGTTTAGGACTCATGATTCATCACTGTTCCTAATCTGTACCTGTTCACTAGTTTAGGAGGAAGTAATCAAATACTCACTGTAATCGTGCAATCATTACGCACACAAGGCTAAGAGAGACAACCGCTGTTTCTTTTACATTGATATACGGAGGAGTCGGGCATATCAAAGACTATTACACACTTTATTTTATATAGTGCTATTGATCAAAGTATATCTTTATACATGAAAAGGTGAAGGTCAGACAGCATTTGACCCAATGACAGGTTGTGTTGCCAAACTAGATAATATTTGTGACACCCCTGCAATCAACTTGTTTGTCAGTAGCCTGTCTCGATTTAAAGGGGCATACATGTACATGTATCATGGACACGTTTTGAGCTAAACATTTTCAAATTTAAGATTTCCATTTTCAATGTTTACAATGCTTAACTAACTTAAAGGTATTTCTAATGGTTAGCAACAATTTGGATGTCGTTTGTTGAATTACAGCACTTATAATTCTTTGTTATGTAAACAAAGATAGTGCCATGCTTTTGTTTACATATATTGAATATGCTGGTAAACGTTCCGTTTAAAGCAGATTTGCTCAAAGTACAAGTTCATTCTGAACACAATTAAGCAGTTTCTAGTGTTTCTCACCTCTTTTGGTTTTGTTTTAAACATGGTATTTTCTGTGAAGCAATCTCTATGTAAACAAAAAACAAGGCACGAGTCTTGTATACATAACAAAAAATTGGGAACGCTGTATCTTACTTGTAACTCCCCTGACATTCAAATTTTTGCTGACCACTATAAATAACTTGGTCAAGCATTTTAAACATTAAAAATGCAAATATCAAATTTACATCAAAACGTGTCCATGTCCCTTTAAAAAACTGGTCATAAGCAGAACAAACTCTCGGTATCGAAACAGCTGAGAGACATAAATACCATATGCTGGTGATGATGGCATGTTGCAACATAAATATGGGAAGCAGACGATAGGGAAGCAGAAATCATCCCGTTTGTCATCAGTTGAGTTGTTAGTCGATGTTCCATAAAATACTAGTATATAAGTACGAAGCAGATTTAGAAGAATCTGTACTGTCTTTTATTTCGAGTTCACTGGGATATATCGAATCGACTTATGAATAAAAATTATCATTATTAATAGATAAAACACCGTTGACATATCGAAATGTCGAAGGCTACAGCTTTTTTCTTATTGCGTAGAGGCTTAGGAATAAATTCTACCTGTAAGAATATATAAACAGGTCAGCAAACAAAGGAGCACAATTCGTGCCCATGGCAATTCTAACAAACTGTTGGAACACCTGATCACAAACACTACAAAATATTGTCAATGAGGACCTCCAGCATCGTTGGAGTATGTGCGTAGAATCAGAATGGAGTTTAACAAAGTAATTTTTTGAATGACTGACAACTTGATACAAATATTTCAGTTTTTCCATTTTTGTTGACGAAGCAACTGGTCTCTAATGTTAAAAAGTCTAGTCTTTAATTTATCGTGAGGAGTGGTCGAGTAGAGTGTTGAAAGGTTATACGTTTTGATGTTGTTAATTTGACAAAAGTTCTGTGATTTTACTAGTACTTTACAATTTTTTCAAAATCCATCTTTTAATGAACTTAATAATAAGACAATACAAAGTTTTGTTTAATGTAATTGTGCGATAATGCTTTACTGAGCCCGGCACATTATTGGAAGAAGAATTGTAAAATGCTAGTTGTATTTTGATGAACAGCAAATAAACGGTAATCTATTAAATGTACTGTGTAGTAATACAGTTTGAAGGACATCATTCGCACATGGAAGGGTTGAGTTTTTCCCTCCTGAATATTAATATGACAGTCAATAAATCATAATTCAAAGAAACCAGTGTAATGATACTTGGACTGAAAACTAAGACGATATAATCCGACAAAGTAGGGTAAAGAGTTCTGGTGTATGATACTTCAAAGAAATCGTTGATATGGTTATCCTCCCAGCTAATCAATAGTCATTTATGGTGAATTACAGTTTATTTTTCCAGATTTTGATACAGAGAAGCTGAGGTTGGACACAAATACATGTACTATAATAACGAGGCCCATGGGTCACATCACCCGTCGGAGTCATTGCTATTGTTCAGCTGTAGTTGTGATTTTAAAAAAAATTGTTTTCAATATTTATTCCCATGAAAAGTTCAAAGGGCTCCGCCACGAATTCACACAACATGAGGAAGCCTCAACAACAACCCTGTTGTTCTAGGAGGCCAATGTCACATAGACCACGGCATGAAATTAAAGGTTTTGCCATAAGAAATTTATATCCAAAAGTTCTATTTTGAATACTGAAGAAATATATATCGAATACCCCAGAGTTTTTAATAGTGGGTCATACCCCAAGGTCACAACACCGTGGTATATAAACAAAATATGAAAGTCTTTCCTTAAATAGTTCAAAACATGATAAGTTACACTCTTGTTTCTTTACATAATGATTATGACGGACTACTCCGTTTATCTGATCAAGATCTAGTGTGACCGGTGAACAAAACTTGATCATACGCAGTACGTGCTCTCGCATTTAGCAAGAATAATTGTTTTAAAATTAATATCACTGGATAAGAGGAATAAAAATATCGTATTAGGCAATTACATTAAAGCAACAATGCGCACCATCTGCCTTTTTGTGTTTAGTAGACACGAAGTAAGAAAGAATTAAAAATATGTATTGGTTTCAGCTGAAAAAGCTTGTAATAACATTGTTTCTGTTTGTAAGGTTATTCATAATAACTGTATTTTAAACGACCTTGGCATTTTATTCTACAATTTGGTAATTCAGTTTACACTCCAAAGTTCCCTTTCAAAAGACGAAATTCTTCAAAATCATATATCAGTTTTAAACACATTAATAACCCAGTCAATGGGATGAATTGGTATGAGTTACAGTATCTATACTGGATATCAAAACTTCACAAAAACACTTTTAAACAAATACACTACTAGATCTGGTGAATTTTCAACCAAGCCCCTGTCTTTGATGCTCACAGATCATAGAAATATTAAATGTTTCCGTTTTGAAGGAGAAACTTCAGACGCATTATACCATAAATATGCAAGAAGTTATAACATTTTTGGGTAAGGGTAAATACAAAACATGCCAAATGGCATATGTTAGTTTCATCCATACAATGAAAAGGCGACCATAACCAGTGGCGGATTTAGAGGGGGGGGGGGGGGAGGGGGCCCGGCCCCCCCCCTTTTGGTGACCAAACTTAATTATTATGTATAGATATATAACTAAATTAACCTCGAAAAGTAACTTTAGAAGCTATAAAACCCGAGAGCTTCCGGGGGCTTCGCCCCCTGGGCCCCCACTTTGGCTTCATCCCAGACCTTAAGCTTATTGGCTCCTTTTTCAACGAACCGGGCCTCCTCTTTCGACAAATCCTGGATCCGCCACTGATAACGACCCGTGATCAATATCGCAAGTCCCAAACAGAATACAAAACAAGAGTTGGGCAAACACAGACCCTTGGATACATCAGAGGTGGGATCATTTGTCTAGGATGTATAAGCATCCCCTGTCAACTGATCGCACCCACCATGAGCCCATTGTCTTGATCACGTAAACGGAGGAATCCGTAGTCAAAATCAGTGTATAAAGAACGGCTCAACAATTGGTACATGTACGTATATGTGAAACACGTCAGACAGCATTTTACATGACTGATTTGTTTCATACCTTTTGTTAGACTGTCATTTTCGTACTAGATTTGACGACAGGTAATCCCGTTTATCTTGTTTCGACTAAGGGCTCACGACGGGTGTGTCTGGTCAGAAGAGGATGCTAATCCTCCATGGCACCTGATACTACCTTCGCTTTTGTCGGAGGTCCGTGTTGCCCTACTCTCAACTTTGTATATGTTTTGGGGATTATGATTACGATTAACACATTGTTAACTTCGCCAATTTATAGATAATGTACCAAATGGCAGGCTGTACTGTATGGCAAATTAGATCGTCATAACGACCATACGATTTGCAAAATGCAATATAATCGGCTCTTTAACATTGGAAACCAGTCGAAATGTATCCCCAAGAAGCACGTAATTGCGTTAAATACATTTGACCAACTCAATCAATCTTCGTTGTGCTGGATTGCTGACATAGCTATAACTAAACATCTCAATTTCAGCCATTCATGAAACGAATGCTTCTTTTATTCATCCTTCCATCTTCGTTTGTGGGTGATTCATGAGTTTCCCATTTACCGAGTCAAGTCCAACTTAATATTTGCAACCGGTCGCGGTAGCTCAATGGTTAAAGCGTTCGCTTCGTAACCGGGAGGTCGTGTGTTCGAACCCCCGATCGTGCCATGGCCGCGTCAAACCTAAAACGTGAAAATAGGTAGTGATTCCTCCTGAATAAGTATGAATAAAAGCCGATGCGATGCACATATAAGCACACATATTTCGATGTCAAAATACCGTACATATAACAAAATATAATATACACATAATAATATATCATGTTATCATAGACAAATCTGCCCACACGATGAAGAATTTCTTTTTCTTTTGAGTTTAGTAGCCAAAATTGGCTTTTGTTCGTTAACAACAGTAAAATAATTTGGATATTTTCTGTCAAGAAAATGAAGTTTTTTCTTGGGGTATCATATCTCTTTTACATGTTATCAAAAAGCGATTTTCGTTTTCTACAGTTTTAGAATTGTATTTAGTACATATAATCGATATTTTCTAGGGATATTGATAAACCAATTTGCTTTTTAAACAAAAACGGCACCGGAAAA
>CAJDSM010037698.1:0-25342 GCA_903981925.1 Ostrea lurida
TTTCAATACCCATGCAATCACTTCCTTAAAATCCTGATTGGAAGTTTTCGAAGTTTGAAGACATTTAAGGAGGGAGGAATGTGGCAGCCAGATTGGTTTTATCACTGGTGACCAGGTAGCACCTGACTTGAGATTCAACCTGGTCTGGTACGTACTGTACTTTACAATTTTTATCCACAAGCTGTTACAATACTACATGTACTAACACATGTACTAACACATGTACTAACAAAAACATTTGCAAAATGTAAATTTTTGCTGATTTGGCCAGCTTTGGTCATATGTGGCTTTTTGAAACTACACTTTTATTTCACTTTGAAGTCAAGAAAGAGAACCAAAAAGACGCTAAGCTAACATAAATTGAGACACAATGACACACATTCAGAACAGGACAAAATTGTATTGCACAATAGTAGGATTATCACTGGGCATTATATGTAGTATCAATTTGATGGAGACATAATGACACACATTCAGAAAAGGACAAAATTGTATTGCACAATAGTAGGATTATCACTGGGCATCATATTGTATCAATTTCATATTTTGTAAATTGTATCTAGCACATTTTGTTACTTACAGACTTCGTGGATATTCACCAGTACAGTGATACCTATGACCAATTTTGAATGTAGCAATACAAGCATGTAGTTTTAAGCAAAAATTTTGTAATCTGTAATGAATAAATCGTAAAATTTAACTTACTCTTTGATATATATTGTTATCTTTCAAAATTTCAAGCAAAATTCATTACAAGGCATCCATTATTGTTTACAGATTTGCTAAGGAATTTATTTCTTGACTGTACCTTGCTTATAACAGCAAAATTCGAGGTAACCCGAATGCAATTTACGGGGTCATGCATGCGCTTAAAGATATGTACTGTAAACAGCCATGAATTCAAGCATGAAAATTATGATGATTAATAGAATTTCGTAAAGTCCGAAGAAAAGCACGTAGATTGAGTCTGACTCTGAGTCAAAGTGATGGCATATTTCGGACAGCAACAGGGATATCAACAGGGCCCTCCACAGGGTCAACCAGGAACGGATCCTAATTTCCTATGGGGCATATTTCAAAGGTACAGGTTCAGTCACCATCTGACAATGAAGATAAGGAAACCCGACTTCCTGATGTTCATCTAATGATGAAGGAGTGTACTATACTAGTGTTTCTTTACAATAACACTGACTCATGACTGAGAGTAAACTATTTCCGAATGTACATGTCATATCTGTTCACAATGTAATGTTTCTGCTAAACATTCATAAATTTAACCGCGACCATAGCGTGATAAAGTAATGTTTTAATGAATAATTAATTCCATTAATGGCTTAAAGGGAGTGAATAAAACAAATAAATAGATAATCGTTATTTTCAAAGTCAGACAATATGAACATTAGCTATTTACAAGCTATTTTACCGACTTGTGTAGATTTTAGCATGAGGGGGTCATTTTGTGGGAGGAAACTGGAGTACCCAGTTCAACCCACTTGTGCGAGTGGGCGATCACCATACCCTCTCACATACAACCACTGTCAGTCACAGGGATCAAACTCGGGTCATATCAGTGAGAAGCAAGTGCCATAACCAGCACGCTACCCAGACACCCGGAAACTCGTGTATTTAATGATCATGTATAGCTCATTTTTTCAGTCAAATTAAATTACAATTTCATTGTGTGTATTAGAACACAGATTTAAAAATTGGGATGTTAAATTTTCTGCTTGAAGGCTTTTAAGGCAGTAGTTATTAGTTAGATATCTGGTGGAAGACAGATCAAATTCAATTCCTTGAAATTTAAATGATACCCTCTCTCAATGGCACGACAACCCCTTTTATGTTATATCAGCCTAATTTGATACCATTCACAGTATCGCTGTGTAAACGAAAACAATATAGACTATATAGTGTTGCTTTAATCAAAGAATATATTGTAATTTTAAGATTTTCAGCAAACTAGTCAATCTAAGAAAGAAAAAAAATGCATAATTGTGTTCTGAAGCAGATAAGTACCATTTAATAGCATTTGGCTGTTATGGTGTTACACAGTGTTATAGCTTGTTCCAGCATCATTGGATGGTTGGAGTGCATTGACAGATGAATGATTTTTTTTTGCTAGAATATCAATGCATGATGCCATTTTTTTTCTAGAGTTGATAAAGATAGAAGCGGTCAGATTAGTACTAATGAACTCCAAAGTGCTTTATCCAATGGTAAGATTATGTTATATGTATGTGAAGAACGGGGTAAACAAGCTGTGGATATTCAGAATGAGGTCTGTAAACAGATTACTGTAAATTGTTTTCCCTTCCACAACATTCCTACCACAGGTTACAGAATCAAGACTTTACAGACTTTATTCTTTGTTGATCACAAGATAAATGGGATAAATATTGTTCAGGTGGAAATTAATTTGCCCATTGGGACCTGTGAGCCATTTTAGAGTGGGCATTTAAAGCTCCACTGCAACGACATGTAGTGTGTATAGAAAACTTTATACCATACAGGTATGTCCACTGTACAGTGGACTTGTGTATAGAACTTATACCATACCAGGTAATTTCTGCACTGACACAGTGGGGTTGTGTATAGAATGTTAATACCTATACAGGTAAATGTACTGAACACAGTGGGTTGTGTTATAGATAGTGTTTATTACCGAATACAGGTAAATGTCACACTGAACACAGTGAATTGTGTATAGAACTTGTATACTACAGGTAAATGTCCATGAAACCACAGTGGTTGTGTAGTAGAACTGTATACCATTACAGTATGTCACGTGCGAACACAGTGGTGTGTATAGAAATGTATTAACTACCATACAGGTAAATGTTCCACGTGATAACAGTGGTTGTTGTATAGAACATGTATACATACAGGTTAAATGTCCTACTTGATCCAGTGGATTATGTATACGAACTGTCATACCATACAGGTAAATGTCCACTGAACCACAGTGGTTGTGTATGAACTGTGATTACCATACAGGTAAATGTCCACTGTACACAGTGGATTGTGTATAGGAACGTATACCATACAGGTAAATGTCCGACTGAACCACAGTAGGGCTGTGGTATAGAACTGTATACCATACAGGTAAATGTCACTGAACACAGTGGGTTGTGATAGAAACTGTATAACACTCACTGACAGGTAAATGTCCACTTCAAATGCCCACTATGGTTCCTGGTGTCTTGCCTACAGCATTCTAAATCCACCTGAGCTGACATACAAGTCATAATCTGTGTAATTTCCAAATTACTACATCTATAACAATCCAATATATACTCTGGTCCCCACCCCACCACTCTTTGATCACAAAACGAGTGATCAATGAGTGGGGGCGGGTACCAGACTAAATCCAGTATATCTTGTGATGAGACTGAGTATCCACTGTTGGTTGTACCCCAGCATGCTGCATGCTATTATTTTAAGTTTATCCTTTTAGGATAGATAAAGATAGAAGTGGTGCAATATCAACTTCAGAACTTCAGCAAGCTCTCTCTAATGGTAAGCACCAGACAGGACAGATTGTTGTGCATTTATTGAAGTGTGGAGTGAACATTTATTTACCTCTTTACTGTGTAAGAGCTGAATTTCAAGTAACTGCCGGAACACCATTTGATTCTGAATTTATGCTCTGCAGTCATGCAATTTTGAAGTTTTGATAGCCCTCGATATTTCTGTGCAGACGATGCAAAAGGCAACAGGACAATTAAGAAATGACTTATTAATTTAAAGTTTACCGGAGATTGAACTGATGTTGCCTATTTGCAAACTATATAATCTGCGTAGGGGTATTAGTCCCGATAGGACAGTTCTAGTAAGATCTTCTACATTTACAGTGTAAAAATCCATCATGTTTTTAATTTCCTTGCATGTAGATTCTGTAGAATGCCTTTGCAAAAATGGGAATTCAGAGGGCTATCAGAATGTAAGGGCATGTATGAAATTCGAGTAAAAGTGGTGTTCCAACATTAACTCAAAACTTCCTTATTAACACTGAGTTTGAAAACATTATTTAATTATATCTAATTTACTAACTAATTGGAATATATTGTGCTGTTCAACTTGTGAATTACCAATAGGGTTTTCATATTGAAATATTGCTCTGTAATAACGACACCTACAGTGCAAAAATTATAATTATGCTGAAATAAATGTACAAACTGCACAAAAATTCAGATTTCACAAGATTATTATATTGTAGTATAGATGGATGTTCATTTGAACTTGAAGTTTTAAAAACAAGGTGCTTACCATGATCTTTTCTACTCCATGAAATAAAGTCTTATAATTGTGACTGTTTTCAGTCTC
Source organism: Ostrea lurida (assembly GCA_903981925.1). Lineage (NCBI taxonomy): Eukaryota > Metazoa > Mollusca > Bivalvia > Ostreida > Ostreidae > Ostrea > Ostrea lurida. The sequence goes on from CAJDSM010037698.1 coordinate 4,324, forward strand.
TGCTTCTTGTAGTCACTAGTGTATTTACTATTTATGTATATATAATGAAAATTTTCAGAGAAAAGTTTTTTTGTCGAAGAACTGTATTTCTTCCCCTGTCTGCACACATTGATTTTTACATGTTTTTAGTGTTTTGTTGTAATTCACTTACAGGTCAAAAACCTTCAGGTTTACATTTTTTTTTTTTTTTTTTTTAATACATTTTATGTACTGAATGATGTAAATGTACTATTCTGATTGTCTGTCTATAGATTTTATGATGGATTTCATATCCCTTTCAACTAGTGATATATATTTTTAACTAATAGTGATACTCAGAGGACTGATAAGGCTTGTGGACTTCTTGTTAACTCATGGCTGTCATGATACATGTATTGTTGTATACTATTTTTGACTTCTGATTTTGGAAATCAGTTTCAACCAAACATGGAACAAATCATCTTTCAGTGAAGGAAACTGATTAAGATGTGTTTTGGTGAAGCAGGGTTGTCCTCTTGAATTGAAAAGTAGTGAAAATATGGTGGCATGCCTGAAAATATCATCAACGACCTTTGTGTGAACAGAAGAACCTTTCTGTGAACAGAGAAGCTTATCAAGAAGCTGATTTACATAATGAAGGTTCAGATATCTCCAGGTTTAGGATGGGCCCATAGTGGATGTTCAAAATTTTACCTCAGAATGTAATGGAAAATTCTCTGAGTCTTCTTAAGACTCAGAATGATATACAAGTAATTTTGTGGAAATGATATGCAAGCACTCTCATGTAAATCTAATGTGGATTCAAGCTTGTTCACTCCGTCCAATATTCCATACTTTGTTTCACAATGGTTGTAGGTATTCAGTGTATGGTACAATGTAGTTGTTGTATAATGAATTACAGAGTACTGCCCTACTTTCAGCAGAGTTTTAAACATGTCGTACAACATTTTGGAGATTGTTTAGCCGTGCTTACAATATTTGCTTGACACTGATTCGAAGTTGAGGAGTTGTATGTTGATAAGTTGTAGATCGAGTTGAATGAAACTTTCATTCCAAATGACCTGCTTTAAGTAGAGTTAAATGAGTACATCTTTTCGCTGTTTTTTTTTTGTTTTTTTTTTCTGTTTGCAGAATTTGATCTTTTTTATTGCTTGTTTCGTTGTATATTGATATGCTAGTTTTTTTCCCCAGGTAATTACTGTATAGTTAAATCAATCTTTGTATGAATTCAATTGTGTCTACCAATAGCGGCATTTATTTTCAGATATATTTAAGTTTTTATTTCCTTTACACTATTTATGAAAACTATATACAAATTTATATACCTATATTTTACTAAATATTAATGTTTGTTTCAATGGATAGTATATATACATTTTTTTATGGAGGCAGATGTTTGATATGAAGATTATAAAAGTCTGAATTACTGGTGATTATGAAAATTCTTAAGAAACTGCCTTCTATTTTTTTCATCTCATATTCAATAAACTTACAATTTTTTTTCTTCAATTTTATAGGTACATGGACCCCATTTAATCCAGAGACAGTCAGGCTGATGATAGGTGAGTTATGACTCATTTAATAAATAGACGAGTTATGACTCAATTAATAAATAGACGTTATGACTCATTTAATAAATATATGAGGTATGACTCATTTGATAAATAGCCGAGTTATGACTCATTTAATAAATAGACGAGTTATGACTCATTTAATAAATAGACGAGTTATGACTCATTTAATAAATAGACGAGTTATGACTCATTTAATAAATAGACGAGTTATGACTCATTTAATAAATAGACGAGTTATGACTCATTTAATAAATAGACGAGTTATGACTCATTTAATAAATAGACGAGTTATGACTCATTTAATAAATAGACGAGTTATGACTCATTTAATAAATAGACGAGTTATGACTCATTTAATAAATAGACGAGTTATGACTCATTTAATAAATAGACGAGTTATGATTCATTTTATAAATCAAACTTTTAATGTTTTATGTGCATCAATCATTTTATTTATATTGCTTGCATGGTGCTTCTCCTATTGTGACTTTGATGAAGCAGAATAAAGCTTTGTTTTACAGGAATGTTTGATAGAGATAACAGTGGCACAATAAACTTCCAGGAATTTTCATCCTTGTGGAAATACGTCACAGACTGGCAGAACACCTTCAGGGGCTATGACAGAGATAATTCTGGTTCCATCGACAGGAACGAGTTAAAAAATGCCCTCACTAGCTTTGGTTAGTATGTTAAAAAATTCCAGTTTTTATAAGAAAGCCATTTTGCTCCCTTTTTGGTCATTCAGATGACATATATCTGTGCTTGTCTGTCATTAACTTTTATTGCAATTTCTTTTTTGAAACAAATTAAACAGTCGTCATCAGAATTGGTATATAACATATCTTGTGATGTTGCAAAATAAGAATTGTGAATTGTATGGTCACTAGCCCCATCTGGTCTTAGGGATTGGCCCATAACTTATTAAAAAGAATGATTGAGTCTACAAAAATTTTTTTTCTTTACTACTGAACCTGTAGAAGACAAAATAACTGCATATAGATTTTAATAAACATGAAGACCTCTACCACATTGAGAAATTCACGATCCCAAGATCAGGGGTTCAGGCATCAGGGCTTGGCTAAATAAGTCACAGAGAGAAAATGTTTGTTATTCATATACCTATGTATTTTCAAAACTGATAAAATCAATCTTCTTATACGTAGCAGACAATCCAGTAGGTAGTTATAAGACCTGTAAACATAGTCTGATTGTGTAGAGGAATCACCATGTTGATTGTCTGCCCATTATCCGCCCATCCCACTTCAGTCTGATTAAAATCAAACCTCTCCTTTTGCTCATTATACGGACAGTCGCTCGCTTTCGATATGATCAAGCTTGTTCCGATAACAAGAAATTAGTCTGGTACCCTGACCCGCTAAACATTTATTAGCGGGTCAGGGTACCAGACTAACAAGAAATCTGAATTGCCGATTGTCATACCTCTTCGCTGATTGGTAGACTGAAAGGTCATTCACATGTGACCCCTTATAGAGTTTCGTCAGACCTCCCATGAGTGACTGTCCGTATAATGAGCTAAGTGAGAGGTTTGATTTTAATCAGATTGATCCCACTTTGAATATGGTTATAACTTGATTGCATTTGACCAGACAATGTTAAAAAAACTTGTTCATTAGTGAAAAAAAAGGTTAGAAAAAATGTATACCTTAGTTGAAACTGAACTCTCAGATACCATCTTCTTTCTATTTAGCACCTTTAGAAAATTGGAAATGGGGGAAGATTATTTAGAACTTTGTTTTGAAATATTTTCATAGATATTTTGACTTTTTGAAAAATGTTTAAATAGATAAGAAATTCTAAATGTGTTATTATCATACTTTCCTTCACAATACATGTACCCAGTACTATAATCCACGCAGGTGTTACTCATTGATTTATTATTTAAAATCGTCAATTTTTGAGAGTTGAAAAAAGTTCCGATTGCACTTACACATGTATAGGAGGAGGCATGTTCATTAGAATAAAAATACATGTAGTATCACTGTATGTGCTTTAGTGAAATGAGATTGCATCAACTTGCAAGCAACACTTCTATATATAATACATATATCATATTTCCGTAGTGAATTCTTTAGTCGTGCTATGATGGAAAGGAAACTGTTTTCATAACTACTTTACAATATAGATAAATATGAACAGCTTTATATCACTGACTTTCACTAACTGATTGATTGATCGGATTATTTGTATTTGGTACATTCCTGTTTGAATACATTTAAATTACAGGTTTACAGCAAAATTTTGAGGAACAACTTGTGATTTCCTTTGTATAAGGAAGTTCCTTACAAGTGCTCTCTTAATCATGACAAAGGGTATCACAAGATTGACTTCGATGTAGAAACAATTGTCATGAGTTTCCTGATTTCAGGTACAAGTTTCCATGAGGAAGTGGTACAGGTTCTTGAGGAAATAGTACTGGTTTATGAGGAAGTACATATATAGTACTTGTACTTGGTATCAGGACTTTGAAGCCATTATCAAAGACCCATTAAAAGAATAAAAACACTTCCAAACTTCAGGAAGATTTCCTCCTCACCCCAGTCAAATTGTTTAAAAGTTGCACGAGTTATCAGAAGCATATTTTAAAATTCAATAAGATGCCCAATATCCACCATTGCCTTTTAGTTAGCTCACCCATTGTCTATTCGTCTATCTGTAAACTTTCACATTTTCGACTTCTTATGAAACACAGGGCCAATTTCAAACTTGATTCAAATTATTATCCCCTTTGATAGGGCATGGACCATGCTCTATCAAAGGGGAAATATTCATGAAAATGCTAAAATTGGGTGAGTTTGTTTAATTATCTCCAAATCTTCTTACAAGAAACACTGGACCAGTAAAGTTGAAATTTAACATGAAAGCTTCCTGACACCATGCAAATTCAAGTTTTTTTTTTAAATCATGACCCCTGGGGTAGGATGGGGCCACATTTTGTGTATTGGTTTGTTGGGGCAACAATATTGGGTCAAAAAATTGCTTGAAAATAAAGATTGGTAGAAATTATTTTTATTAAAAATCATAACTGCTGAACAACGGCAGGATCAAGTTCACTCAGGTGAGCTATGTGGCCCATGGACCTCATTTTAGATCAGAATGGTGTTACAATGCAGGCCATTATGTATCGATAATAGACCAGTGGTATTAATTAGCTTGATTTTTAATTGGTAACCCATTACCATAGTTATATAGATATTTGTTCTCTTTCTGTAGGTTACAGGCTCTCAGATAAGTTCTATGAAATCTTAATCAGGAAGTTTGATCGTCAGGGACGAGGAACTGTAGCTTTTGATGACTTCATTCAGTGCTGTGTCATTCTACAGGTTTGTAAATTCCATTTTGCATGCTGCAAACTTTTAACAAAAAAACTAAAATTTGCCCAGTTTTGACTTTTATTCCCCTTAGACATAATGTACTATGCAGGACAGATTACAAGAAATTGTTGCATTAAATATATCAAGCTCAATCAATCAAGCTAAATTGCATAAAAAAGGTGTAGGGTAAAGGTCAAATGACCACAATATTGAATAAGACTGCCAAGATCAGAGACATTGTGTTACTTTTAAACATTTTGCACCATATCTACTCTTAAAAGCTATTTATTTTTCTTGGTCTCAATGTTCGATGACTCATTCCTTTTGTCTGCCACTTTTCATGTAGCCGCCATTTTCTTTCAGACGCTGACCAGTGCCTTTAGGTTCTACGATACCGACCAGGACGGATGGATACAGATCGGATATGAACAATTCTTGATGCTCGTTTTCAACCTCAAATCATGATCAAATCAGTGCTGAAAAACTGTAACCAGTGTTTACTGCTTAGCAATAACTTTTACATTTATTTGTAGTAAATATAGTTAAAGTAGTCATAGAATCGGACTGATTCAAATGCGTATAACATTCTTTGCTTTAAAGGGTGGGGGTATAAATACATGAAGCATGGTACACACAATAAACACTCACTCAAGTGTGACTGACATTGTTTTAGAGGTAGAGATATAAATGTATGCAGCACAGTACATAAACTGGATTTGTCATTGATCTGTAGTATTTGTTTCCTTTTCAAGAGAGTAGAATTTGTAGGATTTTTTAATGACTAGCATGTGAATAACACAGCCATGAGAATTGGCTATGTTGTATTACACCTGTTTATATTAGTAAAATCAAGCACTTTTAGCACTCTCTGTATAGCTGTACATATCACATGTACGCACAGAGTGAGTGTACAGGGAACAAACATATAGAAAAGCTCTGATGAAGTACTTTATCTTTGTATGTTGTGTGTGAGAATATTCCTGTTTTGTTTTTCTCTGGTTATACTCTATTTATATTCATAAACTATTAAGCAGAGTAGATTGGATCAGTGGGTGGAGAACTGATCAATTGATGAATTGGTGCAGAAATAAATATAAATTCATAAGTAGTGTATATGAACGGACTGTGTACATTGATTAACTTGTATATTCCATCCTATTCATTTTTCGTGGGTTTAATGTTGTTATTTTGTACCCCTCTGTGAAGGTATCCGATACAAATGTTTTCCTCCAAAGAAAAAAACTAAATATAAAAACCTTTGTTTTACATTATATCACTCACCACAGTAAGTAAATAGATCTATTGTGTATTATATCGCCTTATAGAGTTAAAGTCTCTGTGGAAAATCATTTGGCATATGAAATTAGCTAAAAAACGATTTCTTAAGAATGTCCTTGCTGAATTTTTTTTTATCATAATCCAGAAAGAAATGTGTAGGTCACAAAGCAAGATGTAGTTCATTATATATATATCTTCATTTAAAATGTCATACCTAAGTCACAAAGAGACTTGCTTTGTATGCAAAGGATATTTAAGGTAATATGTATCTTTCAATTTAACAAAATATATATAGATTATTTTATAGATTTATTCAATTTGAATTTACTACTATTATCATGAATCTGAATTGTGAAAAACTATATTATGTCTCGGATACCTTAAATCTACAGCTTATTACTAGTATTCTATATAATGGCATTAAAATAAATCCTTTAATCAATATTACAAGGGTGTGGATTTATTAGCACAATTTCTTCAAGTATATATATTCATGAGCATATTTGCTCCTGTTTTCCAAGTGTTTACATGTGATTATAGGTTCTGTGAGTAAATCAGTGCTTAGTCTCTAATGCTTTGTTATAACTTTTATAAGAATGCATTCATTCTGGAAAAAGAAAATTCTTCACTGGTTTTAAAATATTGGAGGTATAGTTGGCTGATGAGAGTGTGAAATTATCTCTTATTCATTCCATGAAATACCTTTCTTTTGTGTCCCCTTTGAAAAAGAGAATTATTGCATATTGTTTTGCACCTGCTGGTGAATCTGTAGACCAAGTCTTGCCCATCCAATGTTTTGAGAGTCCTTTCCTTGACGACATCGAACTTGGTACACTGGTACATTATAAGGAGTAGGTGACCCCTATTAATTTGGGTAGTCAAATTGGACATGGGAATATATTACCTCCTCTGGTTTGAGAATCATTTGCCCGATTGACACCAAACTTGGTACACTGGTACATCTAAAGGAGTAGATGACCCCGATTGACTTCGAGGTCGCATGGGTATAAGGGTGAATCCACTCCGACATAGGAATATACTGTCTGCTCAATATCTGACAACCCTATCCTTAACAGACAGCAAACTTGGCACACTGGTATATGTACATTTTAAGTACATAAACGCACACTGGTATATGTACATTTTAAGTAATGAAGACCTGGTATATGTCATTTTAAGTAATGAGAACCACTGATTTTGGGATCACATGGTGAAACTGGAATATTAAGGAGTGATTTGTGGTAACATGTTGAAGAAGTCTTTGATATCATACTGTGTGCATTTGTCGGAGAATATTTACATTGCCAGAGCTCATGCTAACGCACTTCATGAAGTAAGTCAACATGAAGTGCTGAAGTTCATACCCTCATGTACTTTAAAAAATGAAATTCGTTTCTTTATCTATTCTCTGCATTCGTTGTATTTTTATGCCCCCAGAATCTTTGATAAGGGGGGCCATATATATAGTTTTTGGTTTGTCCACAGGAAAAACTTTAAAACATTGGCCCTAACTTTTGAATGGTAAGTGGTATGGCTTTCATATTTCACATGTGTATGCCTTGTGATAAGCTCTTTTACTGGTACCAAAATTTTTAACCTGACCTTGAACTACTTTTTAAAAATTTTAACATTGGCCATACATAACTTTTGAATGGTAAGCGATAGGACTTTCATATTCCACATGTGTATTCATTATGACATACCCTTTTCAATGGTACCAAAATGTTTGACCTCCTGACCTTAAAGTTTATCCTACTTTTCAAAAACTTTAACATTGGCCACAACTTTGATAGACTTTTCAAATTTTGCATGCGTAATCCTACATGTATTGGCAAGCCCCTTCCACTGGCATGTGAAATCCGGGGACATCAGTGTTTCACAAACACATCTTGTCTTTACTTTGCTATATGATGACTGATAAATATTTTCAATCTTGGAAACCATCGTATTTATATTTAATTTATGAAATATTTTATTTCTGTAGCCTATCAGCTAACAATCATCAAGGACTGAACAACTGGCCTTATTCTATGTATTGACTCCTTAGACAAAGTACAATCAATATTTTCAAAAAATTCTGATCTATTTATTATGGACCTATTGACCTCCGAACTTTAAGCTCTGACATTTGAAATGGCATTGACTGATCATAAATAATTTTCAAACTCAAAACAGAATAAAATGGATTATTAAAAATATTTTAATATTCCTGATATGAATATAAATTTCATAACAAATTCTATAGAGTGCATATCACAAAAAAGTGTCTAAAACAAAAACACACCTTTTAATACATACTGCATTTCCACTGGGTTTCAAATCATAAAAGCAGACTAATCAACAGAAGATATAATATACAGCAATATTGCATAAATCAATGAATACTAAAAAATATAGTGTATCATCAACAGTAATATATTTAATCAAGAGTCATATTTTTAAAAGGAATATGTTACATTAAAAAAAAAATGCTTGATCACACACATGTACACCCATTGTGGAAATCAATAAAATTAAGTCTTGTCTAAAATGCCACCCCTTTAAAAATCCTTTGAATTTGTTCCTATGGTGCAGCAACCTCAAACAGGATTTAATCTGAAATCAAAATTAATACACATCTAATGTCATTCACCATTGCGTATAAAAAAACAAAACTCATTTTCAAAATTTGAGTCTTTAAGATCTTGTGCTCATTAGTACCCTACCTTTTCTGTTCTTTTTCTATTATTGATTTGATTTCGTCTAATGATGGCACCCTTCCTAACCACACAAGGATACGGAGATAGAGGATTCCCAGCCAGATCTTGAAGTTCTCGGCCCTAATGCGGTAATCGTAATGTAGAGTCTCTAACCACGTCTTAAATCTCCCCGACCACGTTATGTCCTGTAAACCAATCTTACGAGCACCTCTCATTGCACTGTAATGAAGAAAGAATTGTGATGGGATAGATAATTATAACATAAATAATGGATGATGCTATGGCCATTTATAAATGCATTTACAAGAATGCCGGACATTCCAATATATACCCCTCATATCATTTGCAGCATTGCATACAAGCACCCCCCTCATTCACCCTGAAAATGTACAATACAGAATTTAATATGTATATTCAATACAATTACTTTGACTAGTTTGTATTAATTGAATTAAGTATCCATAAGGATAGTCCTCACTGAACAGGTTTGTCCCAATATTTTCCAAAAGAGGATCAGATCTGCAGCTCACATGTTTTAAAACCTAACAGTCCTCTACAACTATAGATTCCTTGCTGAGCGAGTAACCAATATACGTATTCACATGCTACAGCCTTTCTTCTAAAATTGAGTCTTGCTTTAATTCATTTATCATCTAGTATAGAATCATGACCATCAAAATATTGTACATGCAGTTTAAATTCTCGCAAAGTAACAATAATTGAAAACTAGAAATACTGTGAGTAAAAAAACTCACAAAGATACACTCCCTCCACCCACATATTTTTAAGCTCACTTGAGTCACTGAACCTTGAACAAAGAAGTTAAGGCCCGGACACAAAAAACCTATAAATTTGACCTTGACATCAAAAGTCAAGGTTATACAGAGGCCATGAATGTACGCAACACATCCTCTCATGGCGATACACCCATGTGACAAATATAATACGCCTACGTCAAAGAACGAAGAAGTTAAGGCCTGGACACGAATCTGCACACACAGATTGACAAACAGACACAGTACTTCACACATCATCTCATGGTGATACACCCATATGCCAAATATGGTATGTCTATAGCAAAGATCAAAGAAGTTATGGCCTGTACATGAATCCATGTTAGAAAACTTTGACCTAAAGGTCAAGGTTATATACAGGCCATGAATATATGCAACACATCGTATCATGGTGATACACCCATATGCCAAATGGTATGTCTACATCAAAGAAATTATGGTCCATATGAATCTGTACAGACAGATGAATGAACAGACACGGTACTTGACACGTTTCATGGTGATATACTCATCGTCTCATGGTGATACACCAATGCACCAAATATGGTATATCTATGGCAAAGAACAAAGAAGTTATAGCCTGGACCCAATTCATGTAAGAAAACTTATATTAGTTTGACCCTGAGGTCAAAGGTCAAGGTCATATGCAGGTCATGAACGTATGTGACACACCCTCTCATAGTGATACACCCATATGCCAAATATTGTATGCCTACGTCAAAGAACAAAGAAGTTATGTCCTTGACACAAATCTGCACAGACGGATGGACAGATTGTCTCATGGTGATACACCAATGTGTCAAATATAATATGCATATGTCAAAGAACAGTAAAGTTATAGCCCAGACACAAATCCATGTTAAAAAACATTTTTTTAAACCTTCATTTCAAAGGTCAAGGTCATATAGATTAGAGATCATGAACGTACATGACACACTGTCTCATTGTGATACACCCATGTACCAAATTTGGTATGCCTACGTCAATGAAAAAAGAATATATGGCCCGAACATGAATCTGCACACAAAGACGGATGGACAGATAGACAGAGTGATTCCTATATACCCCCTCCAAACTTTGTTTGCGGGATGGGGGTAGGGGTGGGGTATAATTATGTCAAATCAAGAATTGATATGATACGAAGAATCTATAGTTCATAAAGCTGGGATTATATACATATATTGCTGATGTATCTTTTTACCTCTTTGCCATAATGCCATATCGGTCCACTACATGGCCATGTTCCTGACAAATTGCTCGAATGGTGTTCATATTCCTAAAATTACATGTCAGAAATTATAAACATTTTAAACATGGCAAAAATGGATTTATATAACAAAACAAGACATAATCATTTCTATTCATTGAACTTAAAAACAGCAAAAAATTATTTTATTTTCATTTTTGCATGAATTTATTAGTTAATTGTTAAACTATTTTCTTTTGGAAAAATCGAATCCTCACTTCTTTTACACTGCACTAATTTTGGATTATACATTGAGTATAGGGTGCTCATGTTTGATGTAAGGCCTTCTTTTTTGATGGTGAGTTGAACAAAGCAGGAGTGAAAGTGAATTGCAACAAGCCCAGTGTATATAATGAAATAAGCATTTTGTAATTATCTATTGCAAAGCTGATAAGAATGCAGAATACTTAGGAAATAAAGATAAACACTAACCTAATTATGAGAAGAATAGGTCTCGGCATGTCTTTCAAAACTTGCATGATTTTATCGAAGTGTTTCTGTGCCATTATTCTCATATGTTCAAAATCTTCTTTGGTCATGTGACTTGGTAAATATGTGGAAGATCGACTAACAGGGCGCTGCACGAGTATTTCACAAAATATTTCGTTATCTAAAATGTACAGTAATGGATAAAATAATACACAATGTGCAATCTTCTACTATTTGTTATTACATTAGACCTGTACAATCTCTTTAGTACATGCAGGTAAAATGTCCACTTTCATATCCTGGAATTAATAAAATGCTTATTTCATTATATACCAGTGGATAATTCTGCAAGTCATCACAGTTACTACTTGTCTGAGTTTTGTGTTACTGTTGCTTGAAGAAAACATTCAACATTTTCAAAACACTTGCCTCAACAAAGTCTGCAACGGTGTGATTGAAATAAACATGTTAGTCCTAATTTAATGCTCACTGATAGTCACTGAACATGTAAATTTGAATCAATTCAAGGAATTTACAACTTTCAATGCTGAGAAGGAGCAAAAGTAACACAAAATCCAGATAGGCAGTTGACCACCCTGTGTGTATACAAGCTAGCCAACATTAAGATTCACCGCTTGGAAAGGCACAATCACAAGTATTCCATGTGAACACCATTAGAGTACCAAACTTCATATGAACAAGAGGTTCAGTAACCTCCATGATGTACAGTGTCAGTGGGAGGAGTTACCACAATTACCTAAAAGTAAAGAAAAGCCCAGTGGGCATCTGTCGCAGGACATGGCGAATTCGCTCATGCAGGGCATGGTAGTCTTCCAGCCATTCCGCCTTTATATCTGGAGGTAACTCGTAAAATTCCTTCTTTGACAAAATTTTGTGTCGAAACAATGGTGGAGCTTTATCGAATTTAACCCTTCCTTGCTTTGTAAGGAGGGAGAACACCTGGTAATCTTGTAAAAGTAAAAAATAGTATTGGTTATTGTCTAAAAAGTATTGGCTATTCTAAAAATAGTATTGGTTATTTCCAAGCATACAGTAAAAGTAAAGACACAGGTCTACTGAAACAAAGGTCATTCTAAACATGTGATAATATCTTGTTTATCTCAATACATTCTAAACAGAGGTCAAAGCACAGTTATTTCCTCTATTCAGTTTTTGCACAATAATGTCATGATGTCACAATTCCCTCAATATGATCATAATTTAAGTATTACATCATTTACATGTATTTTGAATTACTTATATACTGGTTTTGGTGTTTACTAGCAAGGAGTGAAGAAAAATGGAGAGATCCACTTTGCTCACTGTCATGTTATACATGTAGTTTGTAAATAAAGCACTTGATACTCGCCATCAACTCCCAGAGCCTTGGAGAACTTCTGCATGTTGTCCTCGTTGTTAAGTACGATTGCTTTGTACAGGTTACACAAGGACTGCCTGTCGTCTGGTGTCAATTTGTCATAGAGGCCATGGTCCAGCAACACCAGCTGAGCTTTTCCTGCCTTGTCTTTTCTAATGAACACTGGCAAAAGCAATCAAAATTTAAAATATATTTAAAAAAAAGAGAAAAGATCAAAATTGTAGTTCATAAGTACAAAAAACCCTCATAAAAACCAAGAAGAAACTGTAAAATTATTTCAGCCAAAAAAAACCCCAAAAATCTATATTATTCTATATCCAAACATATATGTGCAAAAGTGTTTCACTTAATTTCAAACATCAAAAATTTATTCGAAGTTTTTTCATCATAAATGAGTTCCGTGGACATGGTAAGGAGTTTTCAGACTGTAGAATATTACCATTGCCTGGATGGGGATCAGCATGAACAAATCCTGTTAGAAAAATCTGATCTGCAAATGCTCGGCATAACTTCTGGTCAACCTATTCGAATACAAAGATTTCATCTTATTATTGATTAATGAAAATAATGTGTAAATAATTTGTCATGTACATGTATATTTATCCACCTATATGATCATAACCAACGTATTTAAAAATTGTCTAAATATGATGATACACAAAATGTTTGCAATACTGTTGGCGGTTACAATTTACAAACAGAATATCAGTCATCATATTATTTGGTAAGTTTACAAACAAGAATGTTTATAAAGTACAAAATCTATTGACTTTGATAATCAAGTATTATATTTTTTCAAGTAAATACAAAGACCAACCAACACTAAATACAAGGGTTCTAAAAACAATTATTGTGGAAAGAATCATGATGGAAAAATTTTTACTATTAAAACAATGTAAATATACAGAATTTGAAAAAAACTGGCAGAAATTTGTGATGTCTTGTGATTCAAATGTACACTGTATTTTTTTTTTTTCTTTTCTTACTACTTTCTACATGACCATGTGCCCCTATAAATCTGTTCTCTTTCCTTTTCTCCCATTTACTTTACTCTCTCTACAATTTCCTCTTATCCCCTGATCTATCTGGGTTTTTCTCCCCCTTCTTTTTACTCTCTCTCTCTCTCTTTCTCTCTCTCTTCTGTATTAAAAAAACAACATTCACATTGTATGTGTATATTGTAGGTATGCATTTCCAAGTATATGTGGTGTATACAGTATATATGATGTAATTTAACATGTGATTTGTATATGAAATGTGAAGGTTGAAATAAATATTGCAAATAAGAAAAAAAAAAAAAAAAAAAAAGAATATCAGTCATCATAAAATCTTCCAGGAGAAATTCTCAGTAACTTACATCATACAAAGAAAGCCCCATCTCCTCTATAGCCTCCTTGTTGCTGATTTTGTATCCATCTATAAACTCTGCAGTGAGCACCCTCTGAAGACAACAAGATTTACAATGCTAATAACAGAATTTCAAATCAAGATACAACTGAATAGTTCCCCTGATTTCAATTAAATCATTTATCTACATAGGAAGACTTCATGCATTAACAGTTGAACCTCATTATCTTGAACTCGATGGAACAAAGAAAATGTTCGAGATATCCAAGGAAGGTAAAAATACTTTATATTGTGTTGAAAATTAAGTACAGTTGAACTTTGGTATCCTAAACACTGATATATGGAATACCTTGGCTATGGCACACTGATTTGGAGGTCCCAGAAAATAGGTGGCTGGGACCTCCAAATCAGTTTTACATCGCCATAGTATCCAAGATATTAGTGTTTGAGATACCAAAGTTCAACTGTACTTTCAACACCATGTAAAGAAATCAACCATCAGAATACTTTACACAGTTTTATTTTCATTGCAGTTTTGTTTCTGCTATTTTACACTGAGTGAAAATATTAAATCTACCCATTACATTTACAAAGAATGTACACAATACAACTAACTTAACCATGAATTTTAAACAAGAAACCGTGCAATAAACCCAGTAACTCTATATAGTTATACAGTTACTGAAGACAGACACATGTACTAGTACTTACAGTTGAAGTTTTATCCCAGTGAACTTTTGGCACATACACATACTTTAAGTGGCTTAAATCTTTTTGACACTTCTCTGAATTTTTCCCTTCATTTATAAAATCTAACTCCTGGGCCAATGTGTCTTTTAGATCCTAAAAAAAAGGAACAACAGATGTTATTTATAGTATAGTTTTTTGGTATACCAGTACAAAATATTTTTCCTCCATCTTGCAAAATGGATTTTTAACAAACCTGCAAAACCCAGGCAAAGGCAAACTTGGGATGCATCCAACCAATCAATTTCAGCAAAATTTCACATGTCCGCACATCACCAGCAAACCTGTCCTGTAAGTCTATGTACTGCACCTACATGTACAAGTCAAATAAATTTAATTAATTTGTAGAAAATTGTAAAGATTTATAGAATGAGAGATATTCACTCTCTTGATTTTAGTTTAAGACCCATTTTTAAAAATCCATCATTATATAATCCTTACAATTTTCTACATGTTTATTAAATTTATGACCATTTTTAAAAATCCATGATTACAGATCACTGGGCTCACATTGATTGTTATAGTTAATAAGTGGTGTCCTTGACAGAGATGGATCAGACTTAAAGGGAGGTAACTCAGTCATACCTTGACTGCCACCTTTTGGCCATCATGAGTTTCTGCTTTATGAACTTGTGCTAGACTGGCTGCTGCAATAGGTTCCTCTTCAAAGCTCTTGAAAAATTCCTGAGGTGGTTTTCCAAAATCTTCTGAAAATAGCTGCTCTATCTGAAAATAGGATTATTGTTATGAAAGAAAACATCAATTTTAAAAGCATTTTTATATTTTCTGCCTGCCTGATAAGCATAGTATTATGTCATTATCTTAAACCTTTCTCATCCTCTGACATAATGAATAATAAATTACCTAATACTAGATAAAAACTGAAATTTTAAATTATATGTTTTATCTTCAATGCTGCAAAATTCTTCTAAAGCATGATGAGAACACACTGTACCACATCAAATACTCGTACATGTATCTACTTATTTCTCCTAAATTCAAAGTTTTAGAGTTTGTACGGCCTTGAATATACAGCTGAAGTAGTGTACATCTCCAGTGCATAAACCAACAATGAATTAAAGTTTGTTTTTGGAGGCAAAAACACATGTCTCCCCCCGTGCTGTCAGTTGAGGAGTTTCAAAGCAGTTGCGCTTACAGTTATCTATGAGGAGTTTTGCGCCAAAATTCTAAGTTCAAAGGACATAACTCCCAAAAAATTTGGGATCAAAATTTCCTGGTAATATACAAACTAAATAAGATTCCTTGCTACATATCAAGTTTCTTAAAAATCGGATCGGTAGTTTCAGAGGAGTTGCACTGATAAGGTTATTTATGACGAGTTTTGGCAAATATTAAGTTTGAAGGGGCATAATTCACATAAAATAAGGGGATCCAATTCCACTGGTAATATGAGCACACTACATATGATGTCCTTGCTACATGTGAAGTTTTGTCAAAATCGGATCAGTAGTTTCAGAGGAGTTGCGCTCGACAAACTTTTTGCGGACATACAGACCCACGGACAGGCCAAAAAAAATACGTCTCCCCACCAAAGCGGGGGGAGACATAACAAGATGTGTTTGTGCAAAACCCTGATTTGCCCCCGGCATTCCACATGCAGTGAAAGGGCTTGCCAAAAAGGATTATGCATGTGAAATATGAAAAATCCCATCACTTACCATTCAAAAAATTATGCCAATTGTTAAGTTTTTGAAAAGTAGGTCAAACTTCAAGGTCAAAGTCAGGAGGTTCAAAAATGCTGGTACCAGTAGAAAGGTTTGTCATAAGAACACACATGTTAATATGAAAGTCCCACCACTTGCCATTCAAAAGTTATGGCCAATGTTAAAAGTTTTTGAAAAGTAGGTCAAACTTCAAGGTCAAGGCCAGGAGGTCAAAATGTTGGTACCAGTAGAAAGGGCCTTATTTCATAAGGAACACACATGTGAAATATGAAAGTCCCACCACTTGCCATTCAAAAAGTTAATGGCCAATGTTAAAGTTTTTTGAAAAGTAGGTCAAACTTCAAGGTCAAGAGGTCAAAAATGTTGGTAACCAGTAGAAAAAGGCCTTGTCATAAGGAACACACATGTGAAATATGAAAGTCCAACCACTTGCCATTCAAAAGTTATGGTCAATGTTAAAGTTTTGAAAAGTAGGTCAAACTTCAAGGTCAGAGAGGTCAAAAATGTTGGTACCCAGTAGAAAGGACCTTGTCATAAGGAACACACATGTGAAATATGAAAGTCCCCACACTTGCCATTCAAAAGTTATGGCCCAATGTTAAAGTTTTTGAAAAGTAGGTCAAACCTCAAGGTCAAAGTCAGGAGGTCAAAAATGTTGGTACCAGTAGAAAGAGTTTGGTCATAAGGAACACACATGTGTAATATGAAAAGTCCCACCACTGCCATTCAAAAGTTATGGCCAATGTTAAAGTTTTTGAAAAGTGGGTCAAACTTCAAGGTCAAGGTCAGGAGGTAAAAAATATTGGTACTAGTAGAAAGGGTTTGTCATAAGGAACACACATGTGTAATATGAAAAGTCCCATCACTTGCCATTCAAAAGTTATGGCCAATATTAAAGTTTGCGCGGACCAAACAGACAAATGGACAAACAGACAGACGGACAGACCACAAAAACTATATTGCCCCGAATCGAAAGATTCTGGGGGCATAAAAATAGACCCCCTAAAAAATTTGTGCCTTGACACTACTACTTACATCATGGGGTTTCTTTGGCAGGGCTTTATCTTGAAGAACTACGAGTGTCTCTAAATATTCTTTTGGTAGGATGTGATTCATAGATACCAGACCCTGTCCAAGTTTTACATACAATCCTCCGTTAGCTAGACAGCCTGTTAATAACCGTTCTGCCGCCCTTTTGTGACAGGGCTTTAATGCTTCGTTATATTCATCGGAGTCCTCCTCTAGGCCCCATAAGTTATACTTATAATCCATAGAAATAATTGTTCCTATTTTAAGAGACCTGAAAGATATAGAAAATATGAATCAATTCATTTTGAATATATATCCATGTGGTTTATACCAATTTTGTAAAAACATTGGGAATTTCATAATGCTAATACTGTACAGTAAAAAATGCTTATTAAAAAAACATGCTTATAACAATTTCACGCTAATGAAATGAAGTGATATTCACTTCCATATAAGAAGAAAATAACAAAATCTTTATTGCACATAACAAAATTTGGTTAAAGGGAACTTTATTCAACTGCTCTGGAGGTTTGCTATAAATGTGTTTACTGTATTAAAAAAAAACCCAAAATTTCCCCATGTGCAATGTACAGCTTTAAAACAACTAAGTGAGCTATTCTTTACTAATTTTCACAAAATAATGAGTTCATATTTACTATTTCTACCTTGTAAATCTTTTAATTCCCCCGATGAGTACTCTGACTTTCCGCCTTTGTGGTTCCTCAGCTATAGCATAGAGCACCCCAGCGGAGAGCGTCAGGCCCACCAGTCCATACTTCAAACCACTCCGTACGCGCTTCCAGCCGCTGGTCCTGGTGGTGCTAGCCTTCTGCCTACACACTGCAGATGTGTGGAAACCACTGCCGACATGTTGAACCGGTCTGGAGAAAACCCTCAGCGACTGGCAGTAAACACACGATCTCACCAACAACTTCTCCATTTATCTCAACTCTGATAAAAACAATAAATGTTTATCAAATGAAATGCATATGTATCACTGAAAGATCAACATTACCAAACTAAGCAAATTTCAGCAGGTCACTTTGCACAATATTTTATCTACAGTGGAGTCTTGTTAATTCAAACTCCTTGGTTTCAAGCAAATCATCTGGATTAATGAAATATCACAATAACTTATTAATAATCACATATATAAATAATATGCTCACTACGATGTAATCTTGGTTGAGATTCGGTTCAGTTGGATATTTGGACTGATGTTTTCACTGAATCTCGGAGAAGTCCTTCATAATTCATGTCTGGAAATTACATTCAGCTTCGGCTGGTTCTGGCAATTAATGTGCTCCTATGTGACATTGCCGCTCGCTTCGAATAAGTTATTTGACAATTACATTAACTCTGTATCACTATCAATGCTGCATTACTTACCGTCTAGGTATGAAAATCCCAAAATAAAAACGATCACTCTATTTTCCATTCAAATGCTGACTTCCATGGCACAATATATTACCTCCCGAAATTGAAGAGTTCCCACATATCAATATACCCATATGTATGTGGAAATAATGCAACAAAACAGACTGTAGGAACTCTTCAGTATGATAGAGCCAGGAGGTGAATAAATACGACATGGAGCCAACTTTTAAATGGAAAATTTAGTGCTTGGTTATATTTAGGGATTTACAAAAGTGACATTGCCACCTACAATGTAGCTAGGTGCACACTAAAAGCTAGAACCAGCAGAAGCTGAATGTAAATTTCCAGATATGAATTAGACTGCTTTGAGATTTGGTGAAGGTGTCAGTCTAAATATCTAGCCGAGCCAAATCTCAACCGAGATTTAACTATGTTTGATGTGTAACATGAATGTTAAGGACCCTCTATACACTAATGAAAATTTTTTTTTAAACACCGAGAAAATTAAATCACATTAAGGTGTTAATATTTAGTTTATCTAAATAGTTTTTGATATATGGTGCGGGCCATTTACCCCCCGGAAAATTTTTCAAAGATATGAAGTATTGCAATTAATGAAAAGAAATTACCATTACTCACTTGAATGAAAACAAAACATGCAAATAAAGAGTTCAGATAACTTATATTTACCTTCTGACGTTACAAATGATTGAACTGATTAAGAATTTGGTAATACCCACAAAATTACTGAAAATTTCAATTTAGATCTAAGGACAGATAACTCTAATTGCTTAAAATTACTAGCTCTTTTGTGTGCAGTGTAGAGAGGGTCCTTAATGTATTTCAAAACACTAAAATTGAAATATCCATGTCCTTGTAGACACCGTATTTTAAAATGAAGATCAATAGTACACAGATACACTGTACATGTTTGGCATTTTGTACAAAAGTGGAGTTTCTCAATTATTTGTTCAGATTTGAATTTTTCAATCAACATACAATCATTCAGGTCTTTGTTTCAATTAAAAGTTTTTCTCTTTAAAAGTAAAGACTTTCATTCAGTAGAATTTTTTCTAGAAATTTTTGCTTATTAAAATATTTTTCAATATTTGGAGGGGTCCTTAAATTTCATTGGACTCAACTTATTGGAAGGTTGACAACCCTGATACTGAATATATATGTACACATATTCCATTTTCATGTTCCAACGAAGTCAAATTGGATTAATTTCATCTCTTTGCAATATGTCAGTAAAAATTATTTTACATTAGAATGTTTGTCTTCTGACATTTTTAGCTAGATCACAAAACTCGAGTGCTCATGCTCCTTAGTACTATTTTAAGTTCCACAGTTTGATGAAAAACGTATCAATGATTTTAACACACAGGGAGGGGGGCACTCACTTAATATTATTAGGTGGTAAGGGGGTTCTGACAAACGGGGTTTGATTTTTTTTCAGATTTTGTCTACAATGGGGTATTTAATCTAACCATGTCAGTGCCTGAATAGCAGTATATGAAAACAAGTCTTATACATACTACTGGTCAATCACCTATAGCTGTGCTGGAAACAGCCTTTTAATACTCCTAAAATTGTTAATTATCACTAATTGTTGTGTAACCATACATAAATCTTATATTCATATAAGAGTTCTATGAAGGGGTGTATATGTCTACAATGCCCAATATGGGAATACAAATTGACATAAAATTTAGTCTACGATGGAGTAGGGGTTCGGGACCGACATTCAGACAACTACATATTGTATGTACAACAGCTGTACAACTACTACAAGTACAAGGTTAAGTTGAAGATGTCACAGTTTGTTGTCGTCGCTATAAATACCATCTAAGTTGTAAACAAGTTGAATATTAAAATACCAACCACTTCATAAATTCACTCCAATTCTTGATCATATTATGAAATCATCAAACCACTAGCCTCTGCCTAGATATCATCTCATTCAAAGCGAGTGGAAATTTTGACAGACAACTTTCATAACCTGCACTTTTTAAACCTTCACCAACAGGAGAGTTCTATCAAGTAACATAACTCGGGCATTTTCTCATTCTCTCGCACAGAGTTATCGGTCCTTTAGCTAGGCCCATCTTGTATATTTTTCTCA
>CAJDSM010037699.1:0-13844 GCA_903981925.1 Ostrea lurida
CCACAGAACACCACTTGCAATCTCTCGTGGCCTTCCTCTTCCATCTTGGTATTAATTTTGTCGAACAGGTACACAAGCTTTATGCCAGTGTGGGTTTTTCCAGTACCTTCGATTTTTTTTTTCAAATAAAAGATCAAAATGTTTATAGTTCTTAAATCACTTTCTTTGCAAAAATAATGACAACCATAACTTCACACGCACTTGTTCTGCTCCTACCGTGTACTTATCAAATGTACCAAAAGCAATTTTTGTGTCTACACATAAAAGTCACTTGGGAATCAATAAGATCCTACCTGGAGGTCCATGTATTAAACTGAAGGAGGAAGTCAAAGCATTCCTTATTGCTCTCTTCTGGAATTCATTGTTTTGTATAATGTTTGGAATGTTTACTTCTATGTTTGTTTGGCATGCAATACCATAATACCAAGAGTCTGTGTGAAAAAATCAATTAATTTAGTAGCATTATGATTGGTCTGGAATTGTGCAATTCTTTTAACAATAAAACTAAAAATTTAATGTGTGTCGCAACCTTACCCAAACGTATGTATTTTCCTTTGTTTAATGCAATCCTCTTTGCAAGATCAGTCGATTGTCCGAGACATTGAAGTATGGCTTCTGTACGCCTATAATTCAAAATTGAAAAGATCAAACTCATAGCCTCATTTGCTGCTAAGATATATATTCTAACTATTAAATTAAGTCTTTTATCTTTTTGTATTATATATACTAGTATACAGTAGTTGATGAAAACACTTACGTGTCTGTTTCGGATTTTAGAATTATTTCTACAGAGCAAATTGATGGCTTTTCATCGTACAGCATTGCATCACTGGGATTGCTGCTGTCACGATGCAGATTAAACATCACTTTAAAGCGACTCCTTTTTGTAATATTATTTTGCTGCTGGGGTTGCGCAGTGTCTGTCGGTTGTTGCGCACCTTTGATCTTTTCAACTCCAGTTAACTGTCCATGAAGGATCCAATTGATTTTATCATTGGGGTCTTTGGAGCAAACAGCTTTGGTTCCAACTGGTTTTTTGCACACATGTTCTGATCGTAGACACAGAAAGTTACTGTTTTTAAATACCTCTTGATCAGATGCATCTTCACCTTGTAATATAAATTTCTCTGACATTCTGTTAAATTCTATATCTCTTTGGTCACAGAATCTCCTTGTAAGAAAAAAGTGACCACATCTCTCCGAATCAAATCTGACTTGCACATTGTTGACTGTAAAGGAATTATCGTCCACTGCAGAAGAAACCGCTTCCATTTCCATCAATGGCAACCAAACCGTCAAATATTTTGTTGGGTGAGTACACCATCTTGTGTTTCAGAATGGAGTATTTTGAGAGAAATTTGATTGGATCACCGCGTGTGTTGAAGGCAATATTTTATGCTGTTGGCATATCAAACAGCTGCATTGATGGGTGGAAAATCCCCTCTGTGGTTCTGCTGAAACCTGAATACACACTATTTGTCCACGGGAAAAGACATGCTGTACTCGCATCCTTGTTTGATAACATTCGGGACACTCTCCCCTCCTGATGAGTGATCAAGAACTGTATTTTTACAAGTATCTACAAAGCCATGTTTATCTTCATCTAAACCAAATGTATCTTCTTTTTGTTTCTCAGTCAACCGACTGAGACCGACGAGATTCCCCTCTATGACCATTTTCAGAACAGTTTTCCAAGATTCCTGAGTTATAAACTTTGCTCTTGTGTGTGGATTTAGTTGTTTGCAAA
The DNA here is from genome assembly GCA_903981925.1 of Ostrea lurida. Taxonomy (NCBI): domain Eukaryota; kingdom Metazoa; phylum Mollusca; class Bivalvia; order Ostreida; family Ostreidae; genus Ostrea; species Ostrea lurida. Next base: position 1,748 of record CAJDSM010037699.1, read on the forward strand.
ACTTTGCTCTAGCTTCAGGTGATAACCATCCTTCCCTTCTGATAGGTTTTCCAGTAACATCATAAAGTCTTTGCAACCACTTCAGAACCATAAGTTCATCTTTTGGATCTTGTTCCCTTGATAAAATAGGTTTTTCGCTCAACTGGAGTAAATTGAGTGGAATCTCTTTACAATACATGGGCAGTGATCTTAACCCAGGTATTACTATTGAAATAGACTTTTCTGAAAAGTCTCTCACAAAGCCATGCAGAATCTGTGGTGTCTTTTTCAACTTAAACCCCCAAAACATAAGTTGACATTGTTTTTGGAATTGTTTTGCTCTACGCATTGTGCTGTTAAATCCTTCACAGAGCGCATCTACTTCCTGTGCTGAATATGGGCACTCGGTATTCTCCAAAGCTGCATGGATCAGTCGATTTATGATCAGATCAGGATACCTTCTTATCGGTGATGTAAAATGAACGTACAAGTTCATTTTTAAAGAAAAGTGGATCATTTCTTCCCTTTTTGCTGTCCCACTACATCGATAGGTGGCAGTTTCCTGAAAAGATATCCACTCTTCCAATGCCAAGCATTGCATTGGATGAAGTTCATCTGTGCAAACCAGCCTAGCTGCACTTTCCATATCATTGCCTCTTATATACCCAGAAAGGTTTTCCCAAACCCATTTCTGAAATGGCAAGACATACCTGTATCTAATCGCTGCTTGGATTTGATGTAGCCCTACTCTATTGTTATTCCTTAATGGGTCAACTCCCTGCAATCTCAGCACCATGTTTAGAATTGGGCTATTTTGCTCTGTCCATCTTTCTATCATTTCTTTTGAAGGAGCCTCCTGGCAACGCACAGGTAAACTGTTTGGGAATATCTTCCACAGATACTGTGCTATAGACATATTGGCTAGTATCATGAATTCTTCAACAAGATAGTGTGCTTCTTTTGAATTCAATACGGAATTTTGTTCTCCGTTAAGCTTAGTTTCTACAGGGAAATAAAACATGGCATTTTGCATGCGAATAGAACGAAGCATTTTTGCTATTTTAAACAAGCATAAAACGTCCTTGGCCAGTTCATCAACTGGGGTATCCTCTTCAATAATCTTTTGAACTTCTTCATATGAGAATTGCTTTGATGAAAAAATGGTAGATTTCTTAACCTCAACATTTGTCACCGTAATTCCTTTTTTCTTCAGCGTGAAGAAAACTGTGATTGCCGGTCTTGGCACGCCTGGAAGAAGGCTGCATATGTTAGTGCCGAATGGCTCAGGCAACATATGGTAGGGATTGATGCCTTGTCCGGGGTAAAATGTACATGCTCTTTCCTGAGCCTCCAAATCTATTGCGTCACCTTTACTGATGACAGCTCCAACGTCTGCTATGTGAACACCTATACGATAGCTGTCACCTACTCTTTCAATGCTTAATGCATCGTCGAGATCTTTGGAATTTGTAGGATCAATGGTAAAAATTCGCAGAGCTGTCAAATCTTCCCTACCTTTGTCACATTTTATTTTCTCTGTTTCAAATTCACCAACTTTTCTTTCAGTCTCTTTGACAGTATCTTCCTGGTAGTATTTTGGCACTTTGTGTTGGAGTCGAAGATTTTGTAGTGCAGACAAGCGGTCTTCCTCTATTTTCATTACTCTGATCACTGCAGCTAGAGGATATGGATAAAAATCGGTCCATTTAATGTAAACAACCAGAAAAGTGAAACTTTTAATTTCTCTTGGATCAATCTTGAACTGATAATGGGATTTGACACAGGAAGACTGTGGGATATATTTGTGCACAAGAATGACGTTTGGATTATTGTAATCGTGAATTAAATTAAGTTTTGGGACAGTTCTACACACAGGTCTCATAAGAAAGTTTGATGTGTCATCAAGAGTACAGACAAAAACTGGATGAGCAATACGTCTTGCCTTCTTCCTTTCAAAGATGCCTAATACTCTCCCGTAAACTTTGTGCAGTTTGTTATTTTTGTTGATATCTCTTTGGTATCGCCTGATAAATTCTTGTTTGTATTTTTCATAATTGTACACTTCTACCAAAACAGTGTCCATATCAAAAGCTTTCCCTGCTTTCGATCTTCCTGATATTTGAATTTCCTNATGTCCGTATCAAAAGCTTTTCCAGCTTTCGATCTTCCTGATATTTGAATTTCCTCCACACCATCTACGTCGGGTTGGTCGAGAACCTTGCAGATGGATTCGTGAGAACTTTCAACCCTGAACACACAGCGTTTATACTGATGTGGATTGGATCTTAATAGTTTTTCTAGGTTCTCTGTTGGAATCATTTCATCATAAAATCGCTTCTTCTCTTTCTTGTCTTCGATATCATATGCATTTGAAAGATGCAAGCCATTCTGCATAATATCTTGCTCTAGGATTCTACATTGCTCATTTTCATCGCTAGAATAAAGCTTTTGACTTTCTTGAAATCTAGAAGTAGTGAATTCGTCCTCGGTTTCATCAAAGGCGTTCTCGCCTTCCCCAGAAAGTTCAAGTGCAGGTGGGTCATGAGTTTCGAATTCCAATTCAGAATCAGAACCCGTGTCCACATCATCGCTATCAGAGTGGTTGAATTCACTAACTTGACAGGAAGATAATGACTCTGATACAGAACTCCTCCGCCGTGAGAGGGATGAAGGTCTGGAATTACCATACTTTGCTGTTGTGAATGCTAAGTTTATTGCGTTGTTGCTGCCTGTAGTAGAAAAAATAAAACGTAACAAGATGTATTTGTGAAACACTAATGCCCCCATATTCCATATGCCAGTGGAAAGGGCTTGTCATAAGAATTATGCATGTGAAATATGATAGGTATACCATTCAAAAGTTATGGTACCGTTGAAACCGGGTCGAAGTTAAGGTCAAGGTCAGTAGGACAACAATTTTGGTACCAGATGAAAGGGCTTGTCATAGGGAATACACATGTGAAATATGATGAAAGCCCTATCTCATGCCATTTCACAAATTTATATGGCCAATGTTGCAGTTTTTAAAAAGCAGGTCAAATTTTAATGTCAAAATCAGGAGGTCCAAACAGTAGCTTGAAAGGGCTTGTCATAAGGAAATTAAAGGAATACACAAGTGAAAAATGAAAATCCTATCTCTTGTCATTCAAAAGTTATGGTTAATGTTAAAGTTATAGAAAAGTAGTTCAAAGTTTAAGGTCAGGAACAGAGGGGTAAAACATTTTGGTACCAACGGAAAGGCCTTGTCATATTGCACATACAAGGGAAATATCAAAGCCCTAGTACTTATCATTTAAAAAAAGTTATAGCCAAGGTTAAAGTTTCAGACTGTGACAGAATGACAGACAGGACAAAAACAATTTATACCCCCCTCCCCACCGATCTTCGATCACGGGAGCATAAAAATTAAGCGACATAATTCTGTGGTGTACGCGAAGTCAGGTTCTTAATGTAGATAACAGTAAAACTTCAAATGCTTATCAAACGTCACAACTGTCCTTTTAATTTCACCTAAAGGACATACCTTACCCAAAAGAGTATGATATGTGATTTTGTTTTGCCTCGGACTAGAATGGTTGCCTCTGTCATTGGTGGAAACGCGTCACGTGACTGCCGTCTAAATTTCTTTAGACGGCGAGTAGCAATATAGACGGCAACATGGCGGACGTTACGTCTTTTTAAGTATTAAAACTAACTTTTCTTCATACTGTGCTGTCTATTATTTGGTCCTCCGACAAAACAAACATATTATGGTTTGTTGCTGACTGTCATTCGCCTCGCCTTCTATGGACTCGAACAACCCGCCATATTCTGTAGACAGTCAATAACAAACCTAATAAGTAATATTTCAAAATCTGTTTGTGAATGTTTTAACAATGTTAGAAACATGTAGTTACCACAAAATACATTGAAAACCCTATCTTTTTGCATTATTCACAAATCTTTAATTGAAAATTCAATGGAAAAATCATCCCTATATGTTGAAATCTTCAAAAATGTCAACCTAATATCCTATTGGTGCATNGTTGGAATCTTCAAATATCATTAAAATGTCAACCTAATATCCTATTGGTGCATTGTATATGTATCATGACAGATAAACATTCTCATCTGGTCAAATAATAGAGAATCCCAAATAAACACGCCAATCTCCTACTTCAATCGGCGCATCCAAAAATGACCTTCAAGCTAACTCAAAGGATTTGCGTTTTAATAATGTCATACACCGGCTGTGTAGCTACTTTTAGATGGAGTGTATTTCACTCACAGCAATTAGCTGATTTCAAAAGTTGAGAATTTACTAGAGATTCAGATTCTTCTCTCAGTTTACAGAAACTTTTAATTCAAAGGTCATAATTGTCATAGAATATGGTCTTTCGAGGTACCCCCACGTGGATGCCGGTTAGGACTAGGTGCTTGTTGCAAGAGAGCTGTCCTTCGAATGAGACCACAAAAATCTGAGAGTGGCAGTCGCAAAGAACCCCCACTGGCTAAAAGTCGCATAAAGTGCAAAGTAGGGTGTGAGCTATCGGTATAGCAAAAGGTATCGTGATATATCGAATATTTTGTGAGGCATCGTGATATTGTATCGAATACGTATTCGCTTTCCCATATCGTGTTTAATGTTTTTTTAGTTATTTAAACTTTTAAAACAAGTGTACAATGTCACCAATTTGTAAATTAAAAACAATTTAAGCTTTATATAAAACAACAGCATTTTAATCTTATTATTTGAAAAAAAAACAAACAAAGAAGAAGAAAACAAAAACATCTGATTCAATAGTAATTATGGAGTAATATCAAAAAGCAAAATTGAGGAGATAAGTAATATGTTTTAATGAATTCAAAATTTTTAAGCCGTATCGAAAAACCGGGTTTTCCTGGATTAGGCGTCCGCGTTATCGAAACCAAAAGACAAAAATATCGCGATACACCGTATAGTACGTTACCTCTAGTGCAAAGCATAGGTTTAAAAGGGCATGCGAACACGTTCTGAGCTAAAAATGATGTTCAAATTTTAGATTTCAAATTTTATATGTTTACATATGCTCACTTAAGGTATTTCTAAATGATCAGCAAAATTTGAAACGTCAGTTTTTTGGGTACAAGTAAGCATAACAGCGCTCACAAGTCTTTGAAATTGTTAAACAAGGTCTAAGAGCCTTGTTATTGTTTACTAAAGGTTGCTTCACAAAAAATACCATGTATAAAACAAAAGAGATGTGAGAATCACTAGAAAACTGTTTAATTTGTGTTCAGAAGACTTGCTGATATGAAAAAATCTGCTTTATTAAACGGGAACGTATACTAGCATATTCAATATAAAGGTAAACAAAAACAGGCATCGAGCCTTGTTTAACATAGTGAAGAATTGGTAAGTGCTGTTCTCACTGTAACTCAACAAATTTGACGTTTCAAATTTTTGCTGATCTATTAGAAATACCCCAAGTGGAGCATTGTAAGCATTAAAGAATGGGAAATCTAAAAGTTTGAACACATTTTTAGCTCAGAATGTGTCCAATGCCCCTTTAAAGCAAGCCCAGTGAGAGTGTAATAGGAGAGCTTAAGTCAGGGCCCAATCCCTGACAGCTTTCCCACATTTTTTTTTTCTAATGATAAGATACTTTGTTACATGTTATAGTGATAGGTCGGCGGAAAAAAACTTTATAAAACCTTTTTTTAAATAAAAAATAGGGCAGCATAAAAAAAAAAAAAAAAAAAAAAAAAAAAGCAGCCCTTCACCGCCAGTGATGATGTTTCAATATGAGGAGAATATTTCAAAGGGAACGAAAAACAAAACAAATATCTATCAATTAATATTATTATATTAATTTGAAGAGATGAAAAATTACTTTGAAATGCAATATACCAAAAAAAGCGAACATTTTTATATATTTTTTTGTAAACGCTCTAGTATATCAAATTATTATTTGGTACACAACAAATTGATCATTTTTCTGAATATCACTGTGAAAATTTTAATGCATTTTGTCTGTAAATAACATTTATTTCAGACCTTTAACCAGTCTTGCAAATTGCTGTCGCGCAACGCCGACGACGTGCAAAACGTAGTTTTCGTGATGTACATTTGTACATGCCCCCCGAGGGCCCTTGATTGGTGAATAAACATACATGTATATTATTCATTCCTTCTGCAAAATCCCGTCGTTATGTGACAAACATTTCTCATGTCGCTTCACCCATGCATTAAAACATTTCTGACCATACTTTAGTTATGAGAGATCAGAACAGAATCCTGCTGAACAGATTTCCATATCCAAGGATGTCACCCACATTATTCACGTACTGTCAAACGGCGGTGCTTCACGTATGACGTCCATACACTTTGTCGTCCTCTTTTTGTGGTCTCACGCGCTTCTTCCATAGGATTACCACTCCAACCATCCTTAAACCTTTTGTGCATTACCCAATGTCTGAGACACATGTTTTGTGTCGTTCTATCGTTTCAATCTCTCTTTTTAGTTTTTGAACCATAAGGCGCTTGAATTTCATATCAATATACATGTAATTAAGAAAAAAAAAAATTTATTCCTGGGGTTACTAACTTATTGATAATTAAGTTAGTACAGGAATAATTTTTTTTTTATTATATTGATATGAAGTCAAGCCCTGTGGTTTTTGAACAGGGGTCAAAACCTCGCTCACACAGTATTGAATATACAATTCAGTGCGCCGCATTATCATCCGACGTTGCCATTATTGAAAATTTATGGCGGAAAGTGTTTGTATGGAAAAACGTCATAAAAATGTTATTTACCGAAACTTCAATTTTATATAGAATTTATACTGATTATGTTTTGTTTAAGGACCATAAACGCTTTTATTGATATGATTATGTTTAAAATACAACTTGGGTAAAATTAAAATTATAGGGCAAAACTTCGAACGAAGTGCTCTTTTCAAACGTGCAAAAAATCGGTGCGCCGATTACTGATATTTGGCACCTTTAATGTCGTTTTCGTATTTGTTTGTGACCAAAACCTGAAGACTTTAGTCAAAATTACGAATTAGCAAAATAAAGTTTGGTGACGTAGTTTTATGAAATATCTAAAAAGTTCCGTTTATTCTGGGACAAGACCCTCGTATATAATAACAAATTAGATCGATAATCCCTGTTTACACAACAAATAATTTTAAGTGTCATCAGACAGCTTAGTAGGCAGTCATTCAAAGCGAAAAAACATACCGCTATCTTAAAGGAAAATCTTGAATTCAGTCCCTTTTTAAATTGATGTCATATTAGAATAGAATCTGAGGTTACTAGAGAGAAGGGGGGGGGGGGGGGCGGGGGGGGCACTGGGTACACAAAACTATTATCAGGAAGACATTAATGCACCACGTGTTATATCCGCCTGTATACGTGCAAAATTTCGTACAAGTCAGTAACGCAGTAGTGCATGTCATTGTTTGATTGATAACGTATGCCTTGTTATGACATTTTAAATCCCCCATGTAGCTAAGAAATATCAAATAAACACTGATCTTACTTCGTCGGTACGTCCGCTGTATCCTTATTCTTTCTTCTTCCGGGCATTTTTCTGACGTCTGCTGCATATCTTATCGCTGCACCCGTGTAGTGTATATTGGCATACTAATTATTTATTATACGTCACTGATATTAGTACAACGGTCCTCTTTCTTTTATTTCAAGGAAATATAAGCATGTGAATTAGTGGGTAACTAGTTTTTGAAAAATAGATTTATTAATTTCGTATGTACAGCTGTTCCTCTGGAATGATAGTACAAAACAGATTGATTGATTGATAACGAATAATTGTAGTATATGCTTATCAAGATATACCCACCAAATATAAACATTACTCAAATGACGTGTGTCTGGTTTAAAATTAAACATGTTAGGCCTAATGCCCAATATTTTACAAATTATGCCTTCAAAAAACAGCCCAGTATTTCTCATCACCCACAAAACTTTATTACAGCGAATTACAAAAGACCGGTAGAAGGTTTTCAATTGCCTGCTAGATTGATCAATAGTTCTTTACAATTTGCGTCAGCAAAGATTCACATTTGGTCTGAATTTAGGTCACAAGAGTTACTCAGGTATGACAATGAAGTAACTACCTTTTCCCCAGTGTGGGGTGTGTTATGATTATTTTTAAAAATCATTTTGTTTCAATGTTCGTGTTTACATATTTCTATGATTCAGATTTAGTCTGTAATCAGGGCATTAATTAATTAAAAAAGAATTAAATGACAGTCAGGTTATTGTAGTATAGGAATGTTTGCATGTAGGACCTACAGTAGTATTTGAAAAATATAATGCATACATGTACTACTGTACAACCTTTCAGATGTGCTTTCATTTATACTTACCATGCAAGATTTTTAATCACGGAACGGTGTAGAAATTTTTAGTTTTCTTTCTTTAATTTGAAAGGGGGTGAAGGGGTTGAGTTTAATCTTTTGCCTCTGTACTACTATTTTCATGTGCTGAAATTGATTATATTATATGATAATTAAATTGATAGGTATACTTCTTTTGGGTAAAATGGAAAGAAACCATTCTTTTCTGATGGAGATTATGCTGATTTGCAAATTCCATCGTGTATAATCTTTTGGAACTAAACCACCTAAGATATACACGAAACATTAGTTCGTCCAAGTATTTTTATTTTCAGTAGTTTCTAGTCCATAATTCATATTTGGATGTCCATCTTGTCCACTGACAATAACATGTTTAATTTGCTGAACAATACAACACTCACAGTTTTCCCGATTACATGTATTTCAGGAAAGGAATTCCCTCATATTGTAAAGGTCAATAATTTTTTCTTTGTTTCTTCAAAAATTTCTTTTCTATTTCTACAATATATCCCCAACTTATAAACTGAATAGGTGTAAATTAACACTGCTGGGAAGATAAGTATTGACCAAGCCTAAAAAACTATAAATACTGAAAGGCTTGCCCATTTCTCTTGCACAGAGTTGTCGGTCCCTTATCTCTCCCTTACATAATATGTATGGGAGAGATAAGGCCGACAACTCTGTGTAAGAGAATGAGGCTTGCCTAGAAATAGCATGAATTCTATTGGTGCAAGCATTAAGGTCATACGCAACGTTCGTTATCTGTATATATTTATAGAACTATTCTTAATATAAAATCATAGTACCCTTAGATATTCTTTGAGAAAAAATCAGACCATATTTCCTGTGTTTCGGAAAAGATAACAGTTGATGAAGAATGTAATTTGCCACAATTATTCATACTTGAATTCTGAGTTACCTCTCTTTGGAGAAACCAATGCATTGCACCTGTACGTATGCATACTACAAAAACACTGTCATTTGTTGTATTATTTATTTCATCATCATCAAATAATTTCTGAAGGGTTGAATGATGTTTGTGTTTTCTGTAACTCTTATTATTATCATTGGAATGTCTTCAATTTTGAGATAGAAAATTTTTTGTGACATGTACATTGCGTATGCCCTTAACCAATTATGTTAACAATTAGAAGGGGTGTTTAATGAATAGATTGACAAACAGGTGAATGGTACATGTGGTCAGTTTAAGATTTCTTAAGAAAAATTGTGGGAGTTGAGCTAGAAATTTGCTAAATGTTTCCAACATGAAGATTTCACAAGAAAAAAAACAACAACCCTGAAATGTATAATGCTACCTGAAGAAACTACAGGAAAGCATTGCATAAGACACTGAAATCAACTCAGGTTACCTGTGGAAAGCAATATATGCTTGAGTAACTCTGTGACCTAATTAAGACCAAATGTGAATCTTTGCTGACCAAAATTGTAAAGTCTATTGATCAATCTAGCAGACAATTTGAAAACTCTACGCGTCTTTTGTAATTCGCTGTAATACATGTTTCACACCGTCGAAACAAAGATTTTTGCCCATACCAAAGTCCAAGCTCCATGGTTGGGTAGCCATACTATTGTGATTGCAATTTAAGGTCTTTCATGCAGTTGTTACAAAAAAAATATATTTTTATTTCATTTATTTATTTTTTTAAATTTATTTATTTAAATTTTTCTTTTGGATTACCGCGGTATCCGGACAACTAATAGAAAAGACCATATATGTTGGTAAAATGATATCAAACGTCCTGTGTCTCTTGAATACCGGTAAGCCTGATGACTGGGAAGTTGACAATGGAGAAGCTGAAATCAACATGTTTGCCATAAAGTTGAATTGTTTGTGTGCTGTTAATGTTTATGTTCAATAAAATATCCAAGTACGAAGCAGACGTGGAAGACTCTGTGATGTCTTTTATTTCGAGTTCACAGGGATATATATCGAATCAACATAAGAATAAAATTTCCTCCACGTCTGTCAACATTTTTGTGCATGAGGAGCAAAGATGGGGGCTTGACAGAACATTTAACTGGATCTAGCAGTGTATCTTTGTGTCAAGTCTTGGAATCCAGTATAGGGACCGTACGGTATAAACTCATATCCATCCGTTCCATTGACTGGAATATGTTATAATTGGAGTGTACAGTTGGGCAAACAAATATGGACCCCTAGATACACCAAAGAAGGGATCAGTTGCCTAGGAGGTGTAATCATCTCTGTCGACCGGTCACACCCACCGTGAGATTAGGTAAAAAGAGCAAAGTGTATGAAAAACGGCTATGAGCACTTCAGACAGCATTTGACTCGATGGCAAATTGTATGGGCAAACTAGATTGTTATAACGACCATAGAATTTGCGAAATGCTGCCTGTATAAACCCTTGCAACAACTACTTGTTTGTAAGTAGCCTGGCCCAATTATAAAACTGATCATACGCAGAAAAAGCAACAGACCATATACAGATGATGATGGAATGTTGGTACATAAATATGGAAAGCTGACGATGAAGAAGCTGAAATAGTCCCGTTTGTCATATGTCTATCCAAAGTACGAAACAGAACTGTGCGGTGTCTTGTTTGTAAGGGTTCTTGGGAAGTTTTTAAATTTACGGGGCTTTAACATATCTCGAACCTATACATTTTATTCATTCTGACAAAGTACATGTATTAAATTCTTCTTTTTCATATTTAGTCCATCGTCTGGCATAATCTTCGACAGAATTCATTACAGAGATGAAGTTTTAAGATAAGTGATCTAAGGTCCCCATTTTCACTCTTGCCTCATTTGAATTTATATATTTCTATCAGTCCTTTACNTTAAGATAAGTAATCCAAGGTCCCCATTTTCACTCTTGCCTCAGTTGAATTTATATATTTCTATCAGTCCTTTACAAAACAATACTATGATTCATTCAACCGATTTACTATAGTAAAGACTACTCTCATGTTATATAGTATTGCCTGTGTATTCAATATGGTGTATTTTTTGCGCAGTCAGTGGTGTAGCTTGGGACAGATTAATGGAAGCAGAAAGGGCCCCCAATGGGTCCAGGGCAAAGCCCTGCAACCGTAATCAAATCGTGGGGTCCAGAGGGCGAAAGGCCCCGGAAGCTGGTGCATTTAGACAATTAAAAGAAGTCTCCGATACACATTTTCATTAATTTTAAACACAGGCACATGGGGTAAGAAGATTTAACTTCTTTCAAGAAAAAAATAGGGAGGGGGGGGTGTCCATTAATTAGGTTACTGCATTTTGGGTTTATTTTGAGGCGTTTTGTACTATTTTTATAACAACTAAATTAGATGCGTTTTTTAATTCCTTGAAAGCTTTATTAAAAACTACTAAAATTCGATGTATCTAAATTGAAAAAAGATACAGTCGAATCTAAGTAGTTTCAGATAAAACTTGGACAGAGTTCAGAAGCACATTAGTTGTTATAACTAGATTTAAAAAATTGCAGTTAATCTAATTGATAATTTTTTTTGTTTAAAATAAAATGAAGTGGGCAGCATACGATGATCGGTCTTACCCAAAGTGCCTTTGATTAAAAAAAAAATAAAAAAAAATTGATATAGGCCTACCTGCTACAGATAAAGATGAAATCATTCAGCATTTTCGACCAAAATATCTATTTCTTTTTCTTCTCTTTTTTTCTATTAAATCTAATTTGATTTGAAATAAATTATTATTATATTTTTTTTTTTTACCACAAAACGATGTGGAAGCACATGCTTCCGTGCTTCATAGGAAGCTACGCCATGG
>CAJDSM010037708.1:645-10982 GCA_903981925.1 Ostrea lurida
TTGGTTTGCCATGATCTATTTTCCGTGGCCTTTATCTGTGCGATTCGTTGTAAACTCCCATTGGTTTCCTTTTCCCCCGTGCGCTATGTTATCCAAGAAGGGATCTCGTTGTCTCTATTCTCAACTTATTGGTTTCTAAGATTCCAGTGGCAGTGTTTATACTACGGGATCATCTGTTTGTAACTAACACTGTGGCTCATTTTTTCACGTCGGATTCATGTTATTATATTCTCTTCTTCTTTATTGAAAATCAGTGATGTTATATATTTCTTGTTTACCTAGTCGCTATTATTTGGTGATATTTTTCCTTTTAGATTTCAATATTTTTTAGTTTTATTTACTATTCACTCTTCAACGGGACCTCAATCGAGTTGTACCTCCTACCGTTGGTTTCTTCTATTCCAGTAGGCCGCTGTTCTACCGGGCGCAGTATATCGTTGTAACTCCACCTTGCGTCTTCTTTCCGTGCACATGCTTTATTCAGTGTGCTTCACCTGTTTGTCCCATCGTTTTACTTGCGGGCTGTCTTTCCCAGTGACTCCCTTATCGTGGTCAGTTTTGTCCTTGATTGTTCAAATTGCCTCCTATTAATTTTTGGCTGTCTTTTTCCTGCTCTGTGCATCCCTATTATAGTATTTTAACTATTATGAATCTCTTTAACCACTGTACAACATCTTCATTTAAATCTGTGATTTTAGAAGAAAATCAGGCCAGATCCTTCCTGCATAATATATTGGAAATTACGATATCAAGCAAGTTCTTCGGTAACTTCTGGATGGGTTAAGACAATCGTTATAATTTTTCAATTCTCTTTATATAGTATCACGTAAATGGGGCCATGTTTTAAAATTTTGGAAAAACTTAATAAAAGGTATTACTACATCTTTAATTATTGAGCCGCACGGCCTAATTATGTAAATCCTCTTCTCTACTTCTCATCCCTAAACTAAAGATGAAATCAATGTTGTCGTTTTTTACATAAATCGAATTACAAAGATTATAGATTAAACGAAAACTCTCAGTGCGAAGACATGCAATCTAGCTCACAGTCTGTTTTAGGATGTAAATTCATAATTGAATTTTCCTCCAAAATTGGCTACTCAAATCTCTGCTGTCTTTATCCCAGTCCACAGTGAATAATTTACTTTGTAACCAACCAAATACACATCTTTCTGCGTTTGCGAGTTTATGTCAGCCAGTTCTGTCTATGCTGTCCTTGCCCACCTTGGTTTATCTTACTTGGTTTCTTTCATTCACTTTCACGTGACCTACATTTCCGTGGACTCCAAGTGTCCTTGAATTCTGCCTTGCTTTGTTTTTGGTTCTCTTTCCCGTGACCCCTCCTTAATAGGTTGGTCAGTGTCCCTTGATGCCCGAACTGCCACCCTGTTAATTTTCTTGGTTTCTTTTCCTTGACCCTCTTAATAAAAGGTGGTCCAAGTGTCTCTGAATACGCCTGCACCTGTTATTACTACTTGGTTCTCTTTCTTAATGTTTGACATCATTCTCTAACGGTAGGGTCAGTGTCCTTGCCTGCGCTTTCGCCTCTGGCTAATACATAATTGTATCTGGTTTTCTTCGCAAATAAAGAAAACAACCCTCTTCTAATCACTCCTGCCTTGCATATTTCTTAGGAAACTTGGTTAGCTTGTCCCCCTTGACTTGTTCCCTGGAATTGCCCGCCTGCGGTTTTTGGTTTCTTTATCCGCTGAATGTTCCTTTATCAGGTGGTCAGTTTGTCTTGATTCGCCTTCAATTTTTACCAGATTTACTTTTTCTGCCCCCTTACATTGATTCTCCAACTACTGTGAAATTTTGGTTTTTCCGGTTTACATCAGTAACACTTTTACCTCTTTCATATCCGGTAGTCCAGCTAGTTTTTATCCCTTTTCATGGTTGATCTTTTTCCTAATGCACACCTGATAATTTATGCGATAATTTATTATTTAATTACATAACGGGAGTAATTGGGACTGCTTCATTTCTGGCTTCGTAGCTTTTAGTTTGTACCTCTGTGGCATCATAACCAAAGGCTGTCACAGTAGAATCCTAGTGGAGAACATAGGTCCAGAGCACTTCAGGATCACACCTTCACTGTTCTTTGGTTTCTTTTCAGTAGACTATTATATCGGTGTCAGTGTCCTTGATGCCTTGCCCTGTTATTTTGGTTTCTTTCACAAGTGAACCTAAACACTTAATACAGGCTGGCCAGCGTGTCTTGGAATAGAACTGTGCACTGATTTTATATCTATTTACTGGGTTTCCTTTCCAAAGATGACTCACTATTATAAAAGGTGGCCACAGTGTCTTCGTCGCCCAGTTCATGTGCAACTGGTGTCTTTATGTTCGTTCTATTCGATGAAATCTTAATTAGGTGGTTCCGTGTTTCCTTGAACCTTGACAATTTTATTACCGATTGATATCGTACTTTATTATGCGTTTATTCCTTCACCAGTGACACCTATACAAATTATGACAGATGAGTGGCACCGCATGTCCTAGCTTGCCTTCAGCACCGTTGCCCCGATCTTTTTGGTTTCTTCTGCCTCTCTTCTACCCCGGTGTCCCATTGTCACTTGGGCTCGCTCTTCTCCTGTTACATTGCCCTGATTCAATATTGGTTTACTTACCGTGACACATCACATAATACATCAATGAACACGTGAGCGTCTTATATATTCTGTGACAGTACTATACCAAAATTAATGTGTCTTAATTGATACGCCGTTGCACGTTCCTTTAAATTTGAAAGATTTGGGTTGGAACCTTCTTAACATTATATCCTACAAGATGAGATACCTGCTTCTATTCTACCCGTGTCCTATGATGCCTCTTAAAACGCGACTTGGCTGGACATTTGCGGTTGTACATAATACTTAACCTTATACTGTTTTCTTTAATGACTATGGATATTGTCTTATTTCTCGTGTCTATTACGGTGTCTAGTTCCTTTTAGCATTGAAAATACGCTTGATTGCACTAAAAAAGACTTTAATTAACCTATAGTGTATTATACTGGAGATGATCCTTACCCACGTGAGCACTAAAATTATTTACGGACTGAGTCCATGCTCCACCTTGAGATTGTCCTTGTCTTTGACACTACAAAACGTGTTTCTTTAGCTCATCTTTAGTTTCTCCTTTATCAACTAAGTGCGAGCATACATTTATTTCGTCCACTAAACAAGATCAGTTTATCATAACCTTTAGAAAGTTCCCTACGATGTACTCCTTAGAGCTCGTTCTGTTGAATTCTTTGGATAAATATACTTTAATACATTTTAGAGCGATGGAAGGGATTGTGCTTACCAGTGACACTCTTATTATTTCACGGCGGAGTGGCCGTGGTCTCTTGCATGCCCTTCTGACCATATTTCTACTTGTGGGAATGATCCTTGTTCTCCGTGCACTTCTCTCTACGGGTCTTCCCTGTGGCCTGTTCTTTTGTGAATTTGTACACGTGCTCATCCGGTGGGCAGTTATACCTGGTATTGCTTTTTCCTGTCTGGCTCTGCTGATTGGTCCCTATTTTAGTTCTCTTATTACAGTGTCTCCTTTTCACTCGCCGGCACATGGCTTGGACACTCATAAATCTTTCAAACAACCCACGTGGAAGCCATTTGTGCACATTTATTGAGTGCCGGTTAACGCGCATGCCGTCTTCTCGTCTACCAACCCACATCTATTTTGAGATATTTACAACAAAATTTGTGCATAGTTTTTCCCTTCTTACTATGATATTTCCTCCTTGAGCAACCGTTAATTTCACTATCCTGTGCCTCGTCCACCTGTATCCATTCGTTTGGTGACAAACTATGTCAGCGGGCATGCCTCTGCGAGCCCTCTCGTACCAGCCCTCCTGCCTTTGACGACCGGCCGGGACTCTTTACCCTATAGTGCCCACCTGCTGTGCCGGGGCCTCATTTTGCGTCTACTCCTGCCAGGCCCGCCTTACGCCTTTCTGTACCGAACGAGCGTGCTCAATTACCCGCCATCCCGGTCCCGGGGTTTTTACCCTTGAGGTCTCTTTCTCCTTGCCCCGTTGTGCTTTTTTTTTCCACTGATAGCAGTGCTGCCCTTAATATCTCACCCCGCGCCCTCCCCAGTCCTTCGCTTTGACCGCACACAGCTCTTTTCTTCAGCATCAGTGCGCCGCGGGCCAACCTGTGGCGCGTATACTCTGCTTCTTGCCCTTTTAACTTGTCCTTTCCCAACTAGCTATATGGGCCTGTGTCAATATCTCCCTGGCCTGCAATTCTCTGCCTGAAACTCAGTTAATCATTGCACTTCGTTCCTTCTAGGTTGGTATGTTTTGTTATCAGCCATTTTGTTTGACCTCAACAAGAATAGATTGGTTATATTTTCGGCCATTTCTGCTGCGCGGTCCCTTATTTGTCAATATGGTAGATTGTCACAATCCACGTTATGGATTCCTTACTCGTTCCCTTAGTTTCTTTGTTTGGCGCTCACCGCTTTTTCCATTCACATAAACACAAAACACAACAGACATAAGACCAATTCAACTATTAACATTCATCACTTTATTACATCTCTGACATGGTCTGACACCTCTTTTTCTTTTATGTTGCCATCCTCGTTCTAACTTCCCCCCCGCCAGTCTGATATGTTATTTCCCTCTCTCACAGACTCTTCCTTCCTACCCTTGGCTTCCACCCCGTGGCTTCGCGTACCTCGTCCACGTTCTGTGCGTCGTTCTTGTTGTCTGCCACCTCCTTCTTGGATTCAACCCAGCTGCCGAATCCTTCATTTGCTATGTGTTCTTTTCCCTTCCCCTTTTCCCCTCCCGTACCCTCCGATTTTTCTAACGTCCATGCCCTCGCGCCGACTCCTTTCACAAATGATCTTCGACCTTCTATTTGTACACTCCTATCCTCCCAAAATCACGCCCTAGTAACATCGTTCTCACTCCTAAAGATGAAAATTTTAGCAAGTCCTTTGAATGCCAACACTCCTAATTTATTTTCTCCGATCATTTCAACACTCATAGTCGTGCCTTCAGATCCAAGCTTCCCATGGGGTCTTTTCATCCCTTTAAAAATGTGTGTAATCTGTCTCCTCCATGTAATTTTACAGTGTAGCACACGTATGCTTTTCACTCTATTGTATTCTCTGAAACTTTAAGTTAATGGGCCGATCACATATGTGGGCGTTTACTTACACTTTGGTGATTTTTAAGGATTTTCTTTATATGTTGCCCCGACCCGTGTAATGTGCCAAATATAAAGCGCATATATCTCTAGTAAAATCACTTCTGGTTGAGACACTATGGTTCCCGCCGCTGAATTTTTGAATCCACTAGGTTAAAATGTTCCGTATTCAATTATGGTATATTACTGATTAAAGTCATTCCAGGTCAACGGTGAATAGTTAGAGATGACTAAAATAAATATAGAAAATATTCGAATTAGATAGTGTAATATTCTACTTTTTTTATTGTTGATGATCTTAGTACTGCGGATCATTAGGACCGCGATCCACCGCCCATCGCAGTTTTAATCCCATTTTACAATATAGCAAGATTGGCAGTTAGAATGTTCATGCAATGACACAAATACTTAATTACTATCAGAAACCCTTTTCTGCCGCTAGGGGCGTAAAGCGACAACCCGGTGAACTAAAATACATGCATATATGCACTTTTTCTGTTGTCTGTTTGTAAAATTATATGGACAGGGCATGTAATTGTTAATTAAAAACAAAACCAACCTCTTGAATTGGATACAGATTATTAAAGGCTCATGGATCACTAACCTAGCTTATAACTCAATCCCATCCGATCGCTTCGTGATTGCTTGACTTGCCACTTTGTGATGTTTGAATATTCTCTATAATATTTAGAAAAAATGTCTTCTTGTAATAGTATCTTATTTTTTATAAACAACCCCTAATCCCAATGACCCGACATTGGACATTTCTTTTAATTAAGAGGAATATCATCTGGTACAATACACATGTTATAAGTAACAAGCCGTACACCTTTAAACTTTTTTGGGACTGATAATTTGATAGAAATATATTGAGTTCGAACCGAGTCTCATCAGTTATTCTGCGTGTGCATGACCGGCTGGGCAAAAATGCGCGTCTCAACCAAAATTACGAACTTACGAACTTATCATTAAGTAAAGTCTAGTTTTCTGCTATTCTTAATTTTTCACACTGGTTCCTTTTTAAGTGTGACATTGAACACACAACAACATCCTTGGTAATTTATTGTAGTCTTTGCCGGTTCCACGATTCCTTCATTGCCAGGTACGTCTGCCTTTAGTCAGATTCTGTCATATTTAGCAGTATAGACCACTTTAAACAAAAATATACAGTAATTTAGTGTCTATCTGCATCCCACCAAATTAAAATAGACAACAACTCCCCGTTATAATAATGACATTTTGTAATGTCTTTTATTTATTCCCAACGGTTCACGCCCCTGTGTTACATTAAGGATGACGAAGATCCCTCTCGTGAAATAGAGAGATCGTCGGTCGGGGTTTTGGTTTGATTTTTTATCTATGTATCTTTTATTTGGTAAATTATTTTGTTTTTGATAAATTGGGGCGCGTTTTGCAATATTTGGAGTAAATATGTGAAACTCATGGACGCATATATCGCACTGGGAGGGAGGAAATGTCTGTTGTTAGAATCCACTGAAACTTACTATAATGTCTCTTAAAAAGAGAGGAAAAAATGTAATGTAACATTGCATTGAACAAGCTAACACAAAATAACAACAAAGTGATTAATAAAGCTAACGTTTGCACGTTTATTGATTTAATTGATGGATTAGAAGTAGAGAGGCCACCATGAAAAGAATCGACTGGGCATTTAATCATAGAGTACTATAAATTGAGGTCAATCTGTCAAATAAGTGCTATACAACTTCCCAAATACCTTGCGTGATGCCAGTCCAAGTTTAGTTCTTAAAAGACACCATTATTGAATTTTAGACTGACTGTTCTTTTTATTCTCATTACAGGTAATTGCCGAGTGTATTGTGGATAGAGACTAGTTGCAGCGGTCAAGCAGTTAGACTCTAGTGTGACTTGGAAGTCCGTCTCATAGGATTAATCGTGGGATTTGGACAATAACAAGAATTAATCGACGTTCCCAAACCGATTTTCTCGGGATTGCAATACTCGGTTAATTTGTTTAATTTAATTGTATTTTCTTGGATATAAATCCGTTTGTCCTTACTATGTTAGAAAGAGTCAAAGATCCGCCAACAATGTTAGTTTTCGGATTATTTGAGGGGGACCGAGTGTCCCTCGACGTTCCCATCGGGGCGACCGTTGGGGAGGTCAAAAAGATGTTTCAGACTAAACTTAACATTTATATAGACGAGATGAATAGAAAGGATACGAAAGTGCTTGTTCTTCACTACAGTGGGGCCGATTTGGAGGAGAGCTGGTGCTTCACTGATCTCGGAATTCCGGCTGGAGCCACTGTCAGAGTTCTTCTCAAGGAAGAAATCAAACCAGCCCTCTACATTTTCACGACTTATAACCAAGAAACTATCGACATCGTGGATAAAAACCTGAATGTGCTTACCATGCACGTGGAAGATCTGCGAAAAGTCGCGGGAAATAGATCTGGGTTGCCAGTTTCAATCTTTCGCCTCGTGACAGACGACGGGAAAGAATTGTACGACGGTCATGTGCTTTACGATTACGGAATAGATAATGGCTCCACTATTCGCCTGGAAAATTGGGATGGATGGAACGAATTCATCAATTTGTGTATTATGGGATTCACCCCGCAAGTTCTATCCCAAATTACAACAGATGAAGTGATAGGCCGATTTCAACAGAAAGTCGCATTGTTTATCGCAGCACATTACGGATGTGCAGATCTTGCTCGCGTGCTAATCAAACAAGGCGTTCGAGCAGACGAACCAATCGGAGTACATCCCCATAAATTGTGGTGCACCAGCCAGGCCCACATCGAAACTAAAAAAGCACCAATCCATGAAGCAACGGAACAGGGCCAACTGAACGTGCTTAGGCTGATCGTAAACCATGACATCACTTCCGTTATGGCACGGGATGGGAATGATTTGTGCGCACTTAATATTGCTTTGAGAAGAAGTAAGAAACCATGCGCATCTTTCCTTTTAACCAGGCAGTGGACAAAGGTTCCTATTGGGAAGCTGGGATCTGTAACTGTCCAGACGCTAAGAAGCATAAAATTATGGTGTGAAGGCGCTAAAGACAGAGCATACTCCAAATTTGGTCCTAACAAATCTTCGCTGAAGAAAATGAAATTCTCGGGAGGTCCACTGGTGAGTCATGGGGAACCAGTGGTGGACGGCTTCACAAAGAGTCCGATGACAGGAAAACCACGCGCAGATTCGAAAGACAAGGACAAGAAGAAAGCATTGGAAACATTTTATGAAGTTTATGGATTAAAGAAAGAGGATCCGGAGGTATATTTCAGAAACATGGGAGCTCTGGAAAATTTTAAAAGTCTTAAGCTAAGGAGAAATACCAAATGGGGCAATGTATTCGATAAATCGGACATGGCTGCTTCTTTCACAAAAGGATTATTTGGTCATCCCGAACAAAGTGAGAGCGATTCTTCAGAGAGAGAAATAAAAGCTGTACCACGTGTTCCCAAATCTTCTGCTTTGAAACAGGACACGAATCGAAACGCTGAAACACTGTCGATACATCAGTAATGACGGGGAAACTTTTAAGGGGAGGGACACAAATCACAGCTCATGAATCAACAACTACGGACAATTTTATTGCTCTTCCACATGTAAAAGGAAGTATTCCGGTGATATCTGAAAATGCTCAGGAACCAGAAGTCAAAATGAAGAAAAACGCTGCAAAGCCTGCCTTTTCTAGTAAGGGATTACAAAAATTGAAGTCTGATACGAATGATGGTCCTATAGCAGAAGATCACGTGTCAAAGTTTCCCAATGAAGAGCGTTTGAAGCAGACGACAAAATTGCCACCAATAGTCCTGAATCGCAATAGAAAAATTAGTGAAAACGCTGTAGACGACTCCGATAGAGAATCATCTAGCGATCCTAAAGAAAAGACGAAAGACTCTAAACAGAAATTTTTCCAAACTCCAAAAATGCACACCTCTTTACCGAATCTCAATTCTCTGGAGAAAACAAAAACTTCGCTGGACGAGCCGCCATCATCACCTACAGAAACCAACAAAACTTTCAAAAGCGACAGGAAGAATCGTAAACGCAAACGCATTACATCAGCGGCTCTGATCACACAGGCGAAGGCGGCTGATGGGGCGGTACCTCTACCTATGATCAGTCACGAAAACCAAAGTCGGCCGTTCTTCTATCACAATGGTATGCGAGAAGATGATGTGGTAAACCCCATGATGGACTTGGTCACCAGACACCAGGGGTCCACGGCGAGAGATCGTGCCATTAAATCACTGACTATCGCAAACAGCTTCAAGGAAAAGCCCTGGTTGACCCAAGTCCGCATGGCGTTGTCTCTCACTTCACAGTCAATCAAACGACCTCTTAAAGGAACAAGTCTTCGTAGAAAAATACTAAAACAGGCGCAGTTTGACTAACATTGTTTAAAACAATCATAATTTTATGGACTTTTTTGTTGTTAGAATTTACTCAGCAAAGTTTTTCTTTGAAGTAATTATGTGTCAAACTTACAACATGCATTCAAAATGTGAATCTGTGTCATATATGTATGTTAAAACAAGATAAACACGCATTATCTTATCGTGGATCGATATTACTAACAACACAAATTAAACACGCATCATGTAGATTATAGTAAATGTTTACCGTACCAATCATTTAGTGCCAAATGAATTTTTCATTAAATATGAATTCTAATTATTTTTCAATCTATTCTACTTGCTGGACTATCTATGAAAAGGTGAAGATAACGAACAGTAATTATACTCATAAAACAAATTAAGAGTTGAGCGAACACGGGCCCAGAGGTGGAATCAGGATCCAGGAGGAGTAGGCATCCCCTGTCCACCGGTCACACCCTGCCTTGAGCCCTTTTATCTTGCTCAGATTTCGGTCTCAAAAGTGAGCTAGCTAAATAGTATGGCCCCGGAGCCAGGTAAAACTCAAGCAATTACGTAAGTCAAAGCACTGTCTATAATGCGATATGAAACACGTCAGACAGCATTCTACCAATGGCAGGTTGTATTGACAAAACTAGATTGTTTTTAAACGACATATAAATTTGCAAAAGGCTGCTTCATACGTGGCTGTTGAAACCCCTGCAACATGCCTCAATTTCAAAACTGATCATATTTAGAACAAGCTCTTACGCATCGAATCAGGTGAAAAACATAACCACCATATGCAGGTG
>CAJDSM010037710.1:0-16601 GCA_903981925.1 Ostrea lurida
CTCTCTCTCTCTCTCTCTCTCTCAATTCATTCATCCTTTTTACGAGACCCTGAATACACATACATGAGTATGACTGAATTATAAGCAGAACAGAATTTACACATCTAAACAGAAACATAATTTAGCTGCTAAGAATCAATCCTTTTTGTAGTGCTTTAGGGTCCTGGCGGAGGGATCAGAAGACGCCGCCCATCTCGGCATCCAGAAATACGGAATCCATTCAGCCCGCCCTGGATAAAACTTCTCGAACACTTTCCTATAGTACAAGGCTTCCTTTGTCTGCGGCGTGTTGTGTGGATACTTGGCTGACGCTTCCTCCAGTTCGTTTTCATTTACCTGTGCAGATGAAAACAGCTGTATACATTTAATTACCGTTTCGAACAAGAGCAATCACATATTGCAGACCTCCGCTAAAATTACATTAAAGTCGTCTGGATACGGATTTTAAATTTTATGGGGACTTCCCGAGACCAAGATGCATCTGTGTACCAATTTTCAAAGCGATCTGACCTTTAGTTTTTGCATGAAGTAATAATAGACAAACAAATAAATAAAGTAATGAATAAATTTTATAACCGGCAGAGGTTAAACAACAACAGATTTTCAGTGCAAAAACTGATACATGTAATATATCTACAATGTTTTATTTATTTATTAAGGATTGTTAACAGCCTAGGGCTAGGAATATGCTGTCATGAAAAAATACTGGACAGGTACCTACCGCTGTAGAAGAACATTATTGTCTTAATCATCAAAACGCTTCGACTCGTTCGTCCTGATAAGACAAGCGTCTGGATGATCGAACTAGAAGTACTCACCTGATCACAAAGATGATCTTGAAGAATTTCGTACCAATGACCTTTTTACACTTGAAATGCCATCGCTAAATGCTTCCTTTGGTCGCCATAATATTTCACGTGGTAACAGTTCGATTTATCAAAATTGCTGCCTAGTAAGGTACTTTTCCTACGCTGTCACGTGGTTGTCTAACTTCCGGAGGCAGTGAGAGGAAGTAGCTGCTTAATCGATGGTCAAGGAAGGGTACTCGAATTTCCAACCTAGGCAATGAAACGAACAGATAAATTTAACATTCTCTTTAAAAAAAAAATCTGCTGCAATAGTAATCCTCTGACAAAGTTATGATTTGTCAATAACAAATTTTCAACAGTACAATACATTATATATCGCCGGACTAGATCACTAACTGAATTGTGATTCTCTTCCCACGGCGATTAGCCTAGTGGATTAAGGTGTTTTTAAGACACTGACGAATTTAAATCCCGATGGGTTAACCGTTTTTCTAGCTTCTTCTTTGGCGTAGGCCTATTTTCACTGAAACTTCAATTGTTCAACTAGTACCCCAAAAAGATGAGATTTCAAAAAATAGTATCATACATAATGTACTTTTCATCCATGCAGTATTTGTCTCTTGTTTGCGTACTGTATCTCTTTTAAACAGGATTTTTTTTTTGGTTTCGTTATATTACCCCCAGGCAGCTGTGGATCGATCCCCTCGCAGTACGTCGTACATATACAGATCCTTGCACAGTCGTCTGCTCTCCGTGTCGGCCTCGGAGGCGGTGGGGGATTTGTGGAAATAGATATAACCCTGCATTACCTCATCCGCACCCTCCCCAGACAAAATCACACGGGTGTCCGTTTTTTCCATGATGTATTTGCTCAGTAAAAACATTCCTACAATGAAGGTTTTTGTTCACATCAATTAAATCAGGCGACGGAATTAATGGCGTGTGTTGATTCGCTTCGCGGATTATAAAGCATAAACAGCACCAAATATTGAATAACCTAGGTCAAAATTAGCTTCTAGCTATATTCCTGAAAATTTATCTTTACCATCCCACTAAACAGTGACGTACGTATACACCAAGCTTTACTGCTATAGAGACGCATACACTTACTCTCCCCACTATAGTGACGTATACACTTACCTCCACCCTTTAGTTTACGTGAGCACTTTCCCAACTAGTGACATATATATACACTCACCCCCACACTGTACAGTGACATGTACACTTATCCGTCTATATTATAGTGACGCATACATTTCCCTTATCCCACTATAGTGACGGCGAGCAGAGAGTGTAACGTCTTGCGACTTACCCCCACTAAAGTAACGTATAAACACATAGCGCTACGAATAACACCACCCACTATATATAAATGCTGTTTTATTATAATGATTAATATGAATTTAAAAAAAAAAACTCAATGATTGTTTTATGCGTTAATATGTACGAAGGTGAAATCGATGATAGCGGCAAGTATGGCTGAGACCAAAAAGTCAATAAATCCTAATATTCAACTGTAGTCACGTGAGGAATATAGGACTATATGACTTCTACTTGTTTGGATCTCAGCCAATCAGGAGCTAAGGATGATATACATATATAATATGACGTATAACTAACCCCATCAACAGACTTACTACGTTGACGTATACACAAACATGTACCTACCGCAGATGCTTCTATTGTAGAGTGATCATAACTCTAAAGTGAAAGATGACGGTTTCTAGAAATAAATAGCCTCGCTGTAAATACAAAGCCTCAGGTGCCAGTCCCTAGAATGCTTAGCAACCTGTCCAAAATTTTAATAAATTATACTAATGTAGAATACTTATTAAATGGTAAACTTGTTCAAGCTTTAATTCAGTGAAAGAAATAATTACATTTACAAAATTAATATTAAAAGATACATAAACAATGTATATAATAACATGATTCTACATATGTTGCTAGGCTATGTATCGGGGGGGGGGGGGGGGGGGAGGGGGGGGGGGGGGGGGGGGGGGGGGGGGGGCACTTAGCTATACCTACCGATAGATAGGAATGTGCAACGGTCTTGGATTATCGGAGCCTTTTTCAACTACAGAATTAATATGATAAGGTATAGAAATCAGCAAAATATAGATAAAGGTTAGATGTTACTGATTAATTATATGAAATAGCTTCTAATTATTGATCCAGATGCAGAGTTCTTAGTCGATTATCAAGTGGAAAGACTACAAATAACAGAAATTATATGAAAGGTATCAATATTCAAAATCCAAAATATATGGAAGGGGGAGGATCTAGCGATGATCAGCCGGCAATCCTACCATAAATTAGAGAGTGCCCCGCCCCAAAGGCCATGTTATATATGAATTTGGTAAATTTGGCCACCGGTTATATAATACTCACTCGCCCTTGGTTCTCAGGACTGTCCATACCGAAATCTGACGTGACTAAACAACATGAAATATTTCTGTAAGACAGTATATAAAACCATACTAAGGTGTTTTGTTTTGTCGAAGGAACAAATATACGATGTCATAATAGGCGAAAAGTAGTTATTTCAGTAACAAAAAAAGTCGTAAGGCCGCCATGTTGCAGTCATTTATTTGCTAGGTCACTGTTAAAATAATTAGACGAGTCACGTGACGCGTTTCAACCAATGACGAAGCAAAACAAATAATCATATCAACTTACAGCCTTAGATTTAGATGCTAGAGTTACGAAAATTGGAATTGCAGACTGCAGATAAAGCCGTACCTTTCGGCCGCCAACAAATCTGGCTTCCTCCATGCAATAGAGAATGTTTGGACGGGATAATTAATTCGCCGAATCTGCTAGTAGACTCGCTTTCCTGCACAAATAAGAGCCACAAGGTGGAATTCAGGGCCTCCTGAAAAACACGTGACCTCGAGTTTACACACATGTAAGTATAAAACCTCAGCACTGGGTATCGACAGTACTTCTTTAAGAACGGGCAATCTTTAATAATTCTTTAGGTATTTCTAGGTTAGGAGTTGGTGGGGTTGAAGTCGAAAGGTTCCATTGTATCTGATGCTTATAATTTTTTAATATACAAGAGTGCAAGTGGTGAATATTGGTCCTTTACATCTTGTATAACAGATTACGGTTAAAATCTGCAAAAGTGCCATTTTAGAAATTGAAAATCATTTTGCGACTAGTACTATAATTATCTGTAGATAAATCGTTTATTTAAGAAATAGATATAGAATTGTATTTATTCAATAATTCTAAATACTTAGATATATATATAACACGCCATACAAGTCATTTTTCCCCATATACATCAACTTCGTATTTCAAACTACTGTATTCGAATACAATGATGGCTATGTCGAAGTGGTTCGGAGGTCCTACACAGTATTCATATAACTCGAATATCTCGAAGTCATGGATATGCCTCGAACATTTTACTCAGTCAATGCGAGTTCGAGATAACGAGTGATTGAACTGTAGTTTAAAATCATACATGAAAGATTATAATGCAGGAATGCAACGTGTACTGTTAATTAGTGGTATAGATTGACAGGAATGGGGTATGGGTGGTACAAAAACTATAACAAACAGCCCGATCCGTTCTCTCCGCAATTGTCCTCATTGTGTACACTGCGGAGCGTACAGAAGAATCGACGTATAAAATCGGAAATGTCATCATAATCTGTCAATAAAGAAATGGAATCATCCATCCAATATGCTCGCCATAATAGAATGTATATACCTGAATAACAGACAAGTGTTGTTGCAAGGGGTTTCAACTGTCAGTTTAAAGGCAGCTTTCGTAAAATTCTATGGGTCGTTAACTTAACGTATAAGGGTATTATATTACACAGATTTTTAGCCCACAAGTCATGGAGTAGTTAGAGTATCACTGTGTCTCTCACGATAAGAACATTGTTAAGGCATGGCCGTTACGTCGATTCACTGAAATGATGACTGCGGATTGTTCGCTTTTCACCCTGATCAAGACTATGGGCTCACGGGGGTGTGACCGGTCAATCGAGGGATGCTTACTCCTCCTAGGCCCTGATCCACTCTGTGTGGTCAAGGGGTCGTGTTTGCCCAACTCTATTGTTGTTTTGTATTCTCGATTTGGAGTTACGAAGACTTTTGATAACACGGTATGGTCGTTATCTTTATGTAGAATCACTCACACTGTAGGGCTTACTAAGTGTTTGGCTGATAGTGGGCAATATGGATATATGATTAAAAGTGTGGTGTTGAATGTAGAGTGCCGTAGACACTCAAATCGAAGGCTGTACGCTTCCACAGTGACCCAATGAGGGAGAACAGGATTAGGTATTTGGGTAGGCATACAGCGCTCAACACCTGTTAAGGGCAATCAAACCTGAGAAATAACAGCATAAATAATTTGGAATACTGGGAAAATGTGAACCTAAACATATACTAGCGGAGCTTGTCGCGTGTGTTAACTTATTTAGGGTATTATTCATTTTCCCGCCAAAATTGCCATTCAACTTGCGATTTCCAGTATTGCAAGAGGATAAAACTAGTATCCTTATCCGCAAAAAATCCGCTAATATTATTAGCATACAGTATTGAGCAGCCAAAATCGCCAATTTCAGACCCGCGGAAAAGAAAACGCTGATAACGGATACTGTTAAGGATTCTTTTAAGAAATAGCAAATTTGATCGTCTTGAGCATATACTATAAGTTTGATTTAAAGGACATTTTTAACGTTTGCGAGAGAGCTTTGTTTTACTAGTGATTAAAAGGTAGACCTGCTGCAGCCGTAAGGTAACACTCGCGCCCACAAAAACCAACTTTGATCTGCCGTGTCCAGTATAGAGAGAGAAGTAACGTATTAATCGATAAGCGAACAACGAGCACTATCGAAGGCGAGTGTTCGCTGCGGTATTGAACGCCCACGATCCCTTTTGCGTAACAGAGTGATAATGCTTGCCCCGTCACAGTTCAGTAGATGTGTCAAAAGGTTACACAACTGATCTCATAAGCTTCAAAGGTAAAAAAAATGAGAGCTGAAAGTATTACCATTCATAATTAATCTCTCTAGTAATCACGCACGGACCCGCTAGAGATCAGACGCTGAGAAAACAGAATATATCACGACACATATATTTAATAAGATGATCAAAGAATTCGTATGTGTCTGTTTTTTGTTTTGCATATTGTTTTACGTCCTAATTGAGAGTTTTTCAATGTTACCAGTTGAGGTGAAGTGCCAACAAAGGCACATACAACAGTAATATGAGGGGGTTAGTTTGATCGTGCATTACTGGATCGTGAGACAAGACCTCCATTTTTGTAAAGGTATACGATCCGAAAGACACGTTGATTTCACTCTGCTTCCTTTAGCTTGGCGACGGAAAAGTCACTACTTACGTTAAATACGTCGTGGTTGGACAGCGTTATAAGCTAAAATTGGAGAATCGGAGACTCGTATCCAGTACTATTGTTAGAAACTAATGACATTAAAGGCCATACAGTACGGGCCTTAGTACATGGTAATACTAGAACCGTGATAAAGCTTCTTTATCTTATTTCATCATCTATCCTGGATAACTTTGCTTACAAAAGTCAACAAAGTTAAGTTAGTACTGGATAAGTTAACGTAGTGTCTAGGACAATCAAAGGGTTTAGTGCTTGGTAATGTTAAAGAAGGTACTAGATAATTCATCGAGTTAGTGTTTTATAATGTCAATGAGATACTGTTATGGAAGTCAACGAGTTGGATAAGTCGACATATTGTTTGATTAAGCAAAAATCGCTGAATCAAGTCACGTACTGGTGTTGGCTAAATCCGAATGATTAAAGTGTTGATAAGTCAACAAATTAGTCTTGAAAGTCATAAATTAGTGTTGGGATAAGGTCAACGAGTTTGGTTGGAGTAAGTCAACGAGTTGTGTTGGATAAGTCAATGAATATAGCACTGAAATTGATTGATTGATTGATATATAGTTGTTTTTCCGTCCGTTGAAAATATTCACTCATATTGAAGGTCACCATTGCCGGTGCAAGGGCTGCAAATTTAACCTACTTAGACTCATGGCTTTTAGCATTGAGGTTCTTTTGACATTGAGGGTTCTTTTGCGTGCCACACATGCGTGTTGGATAAGTCATCGAGTTAGTGTTGGATAAGTCAACGAGTTAGTGTTGGATAAGTCAATGAGTTAGCGTTGGATAAGTTAACGAGTTAGTGTTAGATAAAATCAATGAGTTAGTGTTGGATAAGTCATCGAGTTAGTGTTGGGCAAATGTCAGAACATACGCAGCTGGTATTAGGTAAGTCAAGATGCTACTGCTACGTAAGTCGAAATCAGCTTCGAATAGATACAGGCAAATGATGCATGCTTTAGGATAGTTCTTGTCTTTATACAGTGAGTGAGTCATGCAATCAAAAACATTTTTACCAGCTCCGTTGTACCATCAAACAGATGTGAGATATTGAAAACACTCTCATAGGTTCATTCCTGCCAAATCGTCAACAATGGCCAGGCGACTGAAACCGGAGAGCAACAGTTTTGGTGAAACTGATGTTATGGGTTCCTAATCGGGAGAGGCATTTGGGTTGCCCTGTTCGTGAGAAGTTTTATGTGCACGCGTACAGCGTTACACACTGGACGTTGGCGATCATACGGTGTCCGTACTCCGAAATAATAGCCCTAAATGCCACAGTACATACGAGAATTCTCACGCAGTTAATTACAAGTTTATATGCACTCCGGTCCTGAAATTAAATTAGTGATTACTCGGCATATAAAGACGCGAACTGGTTTCAAAATTGACCTTGAATTATTTTTTGTGAAATACATGTATTTCATTACTTATTAATAATTGGCCTCGGACGTAGAATTCAAATGTTGCATCGGCGTCGTTAGTAGCCGGGGGGGGGGCGGAGGGGCGAGGGGGGGCAAAAGTATGTTTCTGACCGCCCGCCCCAACACCCCCCCCCCCCCCCCTACCTTGTTTATCTCGACGTAAACTTTTTTTTTTCTGCTCAAAAACTCCACGCCACGAATTAGAAATGTGCCCCCCCTCCTCCCACAACTTTCAGTAATAAAAATCAGAGGTTTGACCCCCACCACTCTCCCACCCCCGAGCTTTTTTTAGTGTTTAAATGCCTGTTTTTTTTTTTTTTCTGTCACATAATTTTGAAGTTTGCCCCCCCCCCCCCCACTCATATCAAATCATATCGCTATGTACCTCTGTTAAATGTGACTGTCTTGAATTCTTAAATTACTTTGTTTTTGCCTTGGACTAGAATGTTGTCGTTGTCATTCTGGTTGAACGACGTTCACGTGCCCTGTCGTCTAAATTCTTTAACGTGAGTAGAAATTAGACCGAACTTGTCATATTCACATAGGGACGTCTAGTAAAGCCATGAAACTACTCTTAACCTGATGAGCTTATGCTAAGTCATAGGTGGTCATCGACTAAAAACAAAACACGTATACTCAGGTTTTCGTTACTCATGACTGTCTACAGAGGAATAATTCCATAATATTATACTGGAATTGAAAATCCCCGAAATTCCCGTAGACAGTCAGTAACAACCTAATAAGTAATTTAGACTGTGGGTATCAAGATAGACATCTGTCGCCTATAGCCAAGGCGTTGGCCGGTCCGAACGCGTGCTCTTACCCTATAAAAACGTTTCTGGGAACGGACCGAAACCCCCCCCCTTGGCTAGCGAAGATGAGATATAGACGGCAACGTGGCGGCCGTTACGTTTGTTTAAGTATTGACACTATAACTTTTCATCATACTATATACCATCTATATTTGGTCCCCGACAAAATGGTTGTTACTGACTGTCTACGGAAATATGTCGGGTTGTTCAATTCCATAGAAGCTTAAATTTGCCTCGCCTTCTATGGAATTAAACAACCCGATATATTTCCATAGACAGTAAGTAACAAACCTAATAAGTACATGTAATTGTTCACTAACCATTTACATGTAGTAATAAATGTTGTATTAAACATGTTATAAATAGATATTCTATTTTTCACTTTTCAAGTCTTCAATGATAAGGACTTTATAACAATATAATTCACTGAATTTTCCAAGATATATCAATTATACTGAATTATCATTTATCAAACTATCACTTATGAAATTCGGTCATATTCATAGTACATTTGTACAACTAATTAAAAGAAGCTTTTAAGCCCATTCATATGAATTATAAACCAACTTAACGGTGTAGAATTTTAAAATTAATTGCACTAGAAAGCCTCCTAGTAAAGTTGATTGATTCCACAAGGTGCTGGATCGGGTTTAGGATACGCTTCAATTACATGTATATAGAGCAAACGAGTGTCAGGTAAGAACGTTCATTAGTACAACCGCAAATTTGGAACTAAGTGAACTCGCGTTCTCTATACTAATACTTAAATTGTAATTTTTATTAAAATGAGACTCTCCTCATTTTTTTTAACCACGTAACGAAATATTATTGTTTCCATCGTTGTCCACGCATTTTGAATATATATGCATGGGGTTGTTGCATGTACATGCGAGTTTGCAAAGTGTGGTGGAATTCGGTATACAATGCACAGCTGTACCGACTACCGGGTATAGCGACATGAAACTCAACAACAGTGTACGAATGGCAAACAAAAATTTAGAGTGCAAACTGACCGGCCGAGGGCCCTATATATTACACTTGAAACTCATTACGTTAAATATATCTGTTCAATTAAACTGCGTCCAAGAATTGAATTAATGTCTTCAAAGAATGAAATATATTCTTCAATTTAATTTTGTGTTCAATATGCACACGGGTTATATCACAGGGTTTTGACACAATCTTGTTATATTATGGAATGTTTGAGAGACATTGACCTGATTGAGAACACCCATAGTAGTTCACCACGTTTTAATACTAAATCATAGCCGCAAGCACATAAAACAGACTAATAATTCTGATTGGCTAATATTACATAATGGTAATACTAATAAACAAATAGGTATACTAATAACAGGAATGTAAACATCCTTCCTTGTCATAAAAAAAAAACTGAAAGTCACTCCAATCTACATTTCTTTGTAACATATCAATTACACTTTACTGATCATTTAACACTTTCGTATCCAAAGTCTTTTAGATGGGCAGCCGTTGGTTGGATAAATCCCCTTCCAGCAACGAGTTCTGCTGGAAATCGGTTGTTTAGAGCTGGTCGTTCGGGTTGATCGGCTTATAGGTACTTCGTGAAGAATCATTTTCGAGGTACCAGTACACCTGCCGGTAAGTAAGATCGTTTTAATATTTTCTGTTGGAGATGCAGTTTGGTCGGTTTTCCTGGGGAAGTAGGTGGAACATGTTTACTCGAAGATGGTACATGGTGAAGAGGTAGTTTGGTCTGGAGGTTCGTTGGTTGGTTTCAGGGTGTGCTCTGTTTCGACGATAGGTATGGCCACCAGAGTGAATTCATATTGAACGATCATTCTTAGACTCGAATGACTTGACCTTTCGCCCACGGGGCTTTGCGATTATACGAATGGCTGAAGTCTACCGAGTTATCTCCTATCCTCGAGCACGCTTGATCAGCGAGCTTAATGGAACTTCTGTCGTAGTATCGTTTCTGCGTTGCTTGATCGCGACAGAAGTTTTGCGATTATCGCTCCTGCTGCTTGCCATCTGACGGATAGGTTATTTGTTCCATTGGTATGTAGTTACGGGTTACGTCTACCAAGGGAACGTTGTAACAGGCTTGTGTCCTGTCCTTGAGTTGGATATTCTCAGATCTAAGAGTGCCAAATGACATCATTCCAGAGGCTATGCTTTCTGATGACGGTCTTTGCTGTTTTCACCGCCGGCCTCAGCTTGACCGTTACTTAGGGAGTTTCCAGCGGCTGCTTGGTTGATGTCGTAAAGGTCTGAAATTCTTTGCAAATTGTAAGAATTCTTGACATGAGAATTGGGTGGTCCATTGTCTTGAAACAACAATGTCAGGCAGTCCATATCAGCAAATTGGTACTTCATCTTCCGGATGACAGTTCTCGCTAGTTCTCGCAGATCATCAACTCGAAGTAACCAGAGAAATAATCAACAAGAATGAGGTAGTTGATGTTGTTGAGCGTAAGAGTTCAGCACCAACCTGAGACCAGTGATCCCGGATCAGGAGATGTCATGGGAGTCCAGTGGCATTGGCATTGCCACCTTCCATGCTGCGACAGTCTCGCACCCCAATTGTGAGAAAAGTCTTTTATGTTCGTTACTCATGTTGGCCAGAGTACATACATGCCCGCTGCTCGACGACGACAGTCCAGTAATAACCAAAGATGTAGCTCGTTGAAGTTTTTCAAAGCATATCTTTGCGAAGAGCATGCGAATAACAATTTTGTCTCCACGAAGGATTAATCCCATCAGTGAAGGAGAGTTTCGTTCTGTAAGAGATGTGCGATCTATCGCGGGACGTCTTTGTGACTCTGGCCATCCTTCAATAATGGTCCTACAAGAACTTGTCAGAGTGTCATCAGTAGCGGCTATGGTTACTGTATCTCTTAATGCGATGTGGGAGAAAACGGAATAGCTGAATGACATTCACGTCTATAAAACGTCGTTCTCCTTGCCAAGTTACAGCTTCAGGTAGGTATGCGACGCGGACGAGAGTGTCGCAATGTGCATTTTCCTTCCCTTATGATATTTCACAGTGTTATATCTATTGCTGTAGACGGAGTTTCATTGCTGCAAGGCGTTCGGAGAGATTTCTCAGAGTGTTCTGGAACGATGGTCTCGAGTGGTTTGCTGTCTGAACTGAACAATGGACATTGGCGAGGCGAAAGGTAGTGATGGAACTTTCCATGGCAAAAACAATAGCCAAAAGTCCTTTTTCGATCGAGCATAGTTGGCCTCATATTGGTTAAAGCAACGGCTGGCATAGCAATCGTTTTCCTTCTGAAGGAGCGGCTGCTCCTAAGCCCTAACGTTGAAAGCGTCACACTGTTACTATGAAGTGGTTTTTTCTCATCGTAGTCTGGAGATACATTCTGAGTAAGTATAGTCTTATTCTTGTTCAAAAGCTTTACGCTGTGGTTCCTCATCCCATTTGAATCCCACTGCTTGCGCTTTAGAGCATGTTTATAGTCTATGATGATGCTTAATGACGGAATAAAGTCAGAGAGAAAATTCACTGTTCCGCATAACATGTACACCGTGAAGGTCAGTGGTGCTGCATGTTCCGAATCGCAGTCACCTTGTCTGGGCTTAGTTTCACACCTCTACAGGACGAGATGGCCATGAACCGGATATGGAAGAAGAGCTATCAACGCATCTTCTTGGCGGTTTGAGTTGGATACCAACTGCTTGCATCGCTCGAGAATGCTACTAGCTTTCTGTCAATGTGGGTCCTTCAATGGCCTCTTGCCTTTGTCCTCACAACGCCATAGAGTAGAACGATCATCAGGCGAATGTTGAAATGCCCTTATGAGGCCGTCACCTGATATTGGCCTGGTACAGAACGTCGAGCTGAATAGCATCTCGAAGCGAAACCACTTGGTACCAAAGGGAGTCGGAGCCATCGGTGACCTTCCAAATGGTGTGTAATTAATTAGCTTATAAATAGCTATGTGTCAAAAGGTAGTCATGTACCCTTACTCTCTTGCATCTAGCTTCACGATTGCCCTAGTTAACCATTTCTAGAACGGTCGTAATGTTGATGAACCCACTTATAGCATGAGGCAATGTCAGGTAACATTTCACGTAGTTACGGAGTGGATGATAAATGCTCGCCTTGACGTGCTGTCTTGTTGAGGATGTTCCAGATTCAGGCACAACCGGGAGTTTCA
This sequence comes from Ostrea lurida, assembly GCA_903981925.1. Classification (NCBI taxonomy): domain Eukaryota; kingdom Metazoa; phylum Mollusca; class Bivalvia; order Ostreida; family Ostreidae; genus Ostrea; species Ostrea lurida. The sequence continues at coordinate 12,586 of CAJDSM010037710.1, forward strand.
CCTTTTTTCTTTAAGTATAGTCGCATACGAGAATAGCTAAGCCAGTCTGTGTCTGTCGAACGGGTGCTGAATCCTTTGTTACGTGCCCTCTCATTCATTGAGAACATCGTTGTTCAAGTTGTGCTTCTTATTCTCCAGTTCTTGGTTCATTTGTACGCTAGTTTTTTCCCAGACCACCGCGGGAGAGAGGACAGGGGGAGTTTGAGGGGATCCACTCAAAAATGTGCGATCCTGGAGTTGCCCTAGTTTGATTCTTGCATACTTCGAGCGACATCTTGTATATGCCTTCAGTGCGATCGCACTAGATAGGACACAACAGCTCGATCCGAGTTAAACACGTTGAATTGCATCCGAGTTGACAGTGGTAATGAGTCCCCATGTGTAGCTAGCAACGCCATCTTCCTAGAATCCTATAGACGAACAAGGAGTAAGATTGACATCCTTAAACCAGTGTCAATTCAATGGTAACATCCTTTCAACGACTATGAACTTGGACTCTGTATTTGGTCTTGTTCTTGTGTTGATTGTGGTTTAGATCACTCATAATCACCGATTAAAGGGTGTTGACTATACGAGAATTCACATTACCAACATCCACTTAATGGATACTTAGCATTAAATGATGGTGTAATTTAAGATGTTCATCTCAATCCACTTTTATTCATATGACGCTTATTGGATGCTTCTACATACGGTATCTATTTGGAATGCTATTGGTTGTCGTAACAAAGAAGTTCAGCACACAGACGTTTTAGATCCTATGAATCAGTTAGTAGGTGCAGACTTGACTATTAGGAATTCAGGGTCCCAGAGTAATCGTCTACACCATCGCAACTCCAAACGACTCCTTTATCACTTCCTGTGTTTGCAGAATGGCGAAATGATTCTTCCCTTTACATGTTTTACACGTTCTTTTGCGAATGCTGAGGCCACTGCTTCCTATTTTCCAAGGGATTGTGTCAGCACTCCACAGTATTTACATCTGGTTGATATATTTGCTCTCCGGAGCTCTGACCTTTTCGTGTTGTTACGTCCAATAGGTTTAGGTCCTCTAGATTTGATTGTTGAGTCTGAGAGCAGTGTAATCGTGGTTTACACAAATGAACTCTACGGGCTGATTTTTTTTAATAACTGTGTGAAACGGAAATCCTCCTTTTATGTCCTCGTGAACTACTCATTTCTATCGCTTGTGGTGGTTGACCTGAATGCTCGATCTAGCTATTACAATCCGATTTATGCCTTTGCCAAGTTGCATATTAGTTTCTGACAGGAGTTTACGTCGAGTAATGTTCACGGCATGACACCACAAACTATCTTGTCCGGAGAAGAGAGTTTTCTAAGTCTCTAAGTTTACACGATTGGAAAGGTACTCTTATAGCACCTAGAAAGTATCAATCAGGATTCACCTTTCTTTATGGAACGTGTGTTGAATTTGGATCTTTCAACGTTTCATTGTAACACCAATAAAATGGGTCTCGGAGTACACGATATGAGTATCCGCTGGTCAGTCATTTTCACTCTATGATACATCAACATTACTCCAAAAGGGTAGAGTTTCCAAAGAAGTTCTTAGTACTTCGCAGTCAGTATGACTGGAGGAATGGAGGCTCGGACAGTGTCGTCCTGTTCCCTTGACACGAGCTCTGCCGACCTCATAGACGTTCCATCGCGCACAAAACACGGAACCACTATGAGAGCTGTGATCGCCCTTCTAAAGGAGAGTTTCCCGGGAGGTCCATGCGGACACTTTGGATATATCATCGGGGGGTCACCCATATCGAATAAGTATCTGGCTAATATAACCTTACAAAGTGTCAAGATCAATAAGTACACCTATGCTGTCAAGAGTTTCTCGTAATTCACAGACATCGTTATCCCTGTTCGAGCTGAGGAAGGGTAAAACACACGCACAGTAAACTGTCGTAAGGCTACTTTCACTTTGTTTACGCTGCACCATGTTATTGTTATGGGATGTTTGAGGAGACATTGACTTGATTGAGAAACCACGTCCTTATAGTTCACCACGTTTTTAATACTAAATCATAGCGCCCAGCAATAAAACATATAAAATTTCTGATTGGCTAATATTTAACATAATGGTAATACTTAATAAACGAAATACTGTATAGGACTAATAACAGGAATGTAACAAATTGACAACCTAGGGTATTATGGTTGCCAAGTTGTGTCAAAAGACTTCAAAAACCCTGTGGTTATATTATCATGTTTATGCCCTATTTGGAAATAAATAAACAATCTATAATCTATATTATAACGATTACGTGAGTTACAAAATTGTTTTTACCTGCAATATCCATACCATATACATGACCTGCATGTACATTGTACATTGCATTATACAACTTGATGAATATTAATTAGTTTTAGTAAAGAGCGTATAGAATATATGGATCCGATGGACTTTGGTGCACGATTTCTGGGCATTTTGAATATATTTTCACCCACGTTTTCATTCAATACATGTTTGTAAAAACTAACGAAATATGGATCAGGAAGATGCTTATAATTGCAAAAATAAACAGTTTACGGAAAAAGAAAAATTAATTATCAAAAACTATATTTTTAAAACATGTACTTTTAACGTCGATTTTTGTAAACACAGATATAACACAATCAGCACGACCAGAAGGAGAAATCAATACAATTTCGTACTTACAAGATAGAAGTTGCAGCTTGTATACTCCTATGTAGCAGATGAAGAATACGTGCTATAAAAAAAGTGATGCAATATAGAATTTTAGATACTCCAGCTGATCATGTTTCGCGCGTGCTGAAAACATGATTCTATTTATATAACAATTAAGTTTCCGTGTATTTTAAAATACAACTGAATACGCCGAATCGCATCAGTGAACACACTATTAAACTTGTAGGCAAGTTGTACAGAAGGTTGCATAGTAGCATAGATCACACCTGTTTAGAGTGGGGAAAAGTGGGGGGGGTGTAAGGCAAGGGCCCCCCGCGCTCCCGCCTTCCCTATTTCCGTGTACCAAACATCCCTAAATATAACTTAATTTAATCTTGAGCTCTTTACAAAATACTTCTTCACTAGCCTACATATGTCTAATTCCGGGAGTTTCTGAGGGCAAAGGCCCCCACTTGGACTTCCATCCCAGACTTGCCCTCTCTTTTCAAAAGACCCCTCACCCCACCCCACTTTCTTTTCGACGAATCCTGATCCGCCGACGATGGTATATAGAAAAAAATTTTCTAATCTTTTGGAACATGGGTTTTACCATTTCGCTAATGCCAAGCGGATTATCTGTGTGATCCCGACTTCCGCTCCCATCGATCTCGCAACTGAGCCATATTGTGTCTTTTTCGATTGCGCGCGACTCCCTAACATCCCTCATTATAATCGAGTGGAGCTTAGGACATCTAAGCGAAACCGAAAACCCTTGGCTATAGCGGTGGACTAAGGAGTATTAATACACTCACACGTTACAGTATTGCCAATCAATTCCCTACGCGAAGTTCATCCAGATATTATAACCTCATTTTTAATATTGTTAGTAGTCATCACACAGCTCACTAAATACATGGTACACAGTCCTGTCCTGAGGTAGTACTGGCTATCAATTCATGAACAACTAGCGCAATACCCGCACGTATTACTTCCCAAAAGAATTAGGTGTTCCGGATTCTGACTTTAAATTCCATTTTGGATACCAGATTTTGTTTCCACACACACCACGTCCCCCTCTTAGGGTCTGACCAAAAATCAAAAATATGTTAGCCTTATAAACCCACCTCCCTGACGCTGTGCCCCACTATTACACCCGCCCTTATTTTATTATTCTGTGTCCAACGTCCACAGAAATCAAGCAGTAAAAATTTGGAAGGAGGAGAGACGCTACACTTTGGGTATAGTTGCAGCTTCCTCCCTCCCTCACCACCCCCACACCCCCGTGAAACCCGACCAACATCCCTCAACCGTCTTGAAGTTAGACGTCGATGTCAACCTTAAAACATACATGTTTTTTCCACCCGATGGT
>CAJDSM010037717.1:400-14343 GCA_903981925.1 Ostrea lurida
AAGCAAGAACGTGTTTTATTAAGGTAAATCTTTATGATTTCATTACAATAAAAATCATGATAAAAACCCTTTAAAAATACGATGAAAGTCCAAAAGTAAAACATACAAAATTGAAATATCAACTTGAAAATGAAGTTCTTTATCTTTAAGAATTGATACTCATGGATATGATCAAACTATATCAATTCATTGACATATTGCCATTGAATTTGCATGTCATGTGATATTCTATCTACCATTATAAAATCATGTAGTTTTCGCAGTTTCCGTTAAGCTATTGTTCATACAGTGATGTTAAGTTTTCAAACGGTGTTGTCTTACAAATTCCTGACATTATTCAAGCCTTTATAAATGGATCTTGAACAGGGTATATGAACTCATATTCCCAAATCTGATACAAGTTGCATATTCCTTACTACACCTCGTAGACCACGCCACAGGCGAATAATGCATAAAATCAACAGGGAAATCGAGTCCATATACACTTCCCAGATCATAGAATATCAATTCATATAACCTGAGGTATTACTACTCAGAGCGAATATTTTTGAAAATTGAACAATCAAATGACTAGGCTAGAGACACGAATACTAGAAAAAAAAAAAGAAAGTGTAGTGAAGTGAAATCTTAATTTAATCATATGGTCAAACATTCATCCGGCATTTCTTAATAATGTTCAAAGAACAATTGCATTTAATCTTCTTAATTATACAAGTTGGCATTTAAATTGTGAAAAAAAGTTGTGTAAATCTAAAGGCACTCATGACAAACGTTTTTATTAAGACTAAAACCAAACGGTGCAGTTGTCTTCAACTATGACGTCACAATTTTTTCAGTTGTTTTTGAGTGTGATATCTTCAACAGTCCTGATTAAAATAAAATATGTATGTTAGCAGAAAATGGCAATCTTACTTCAGGTAGCGAGATAATCGTAGTTATTTGGATAGAGAGCATCGATTCAATAATAATGTATATAAGTCTGGGTACCACTTTCATCCAACGATACATCAGTAACTATAGTCGTTGGTACTATTCATCAATGACCAAATAGAAGCTTCTTTACATGAGAGCTATGAATACTTAGTTCAGGTTACTTTTCTTTTAGTGTAGACTCTGTCTTGGCATTGCAATTAATATCGATAAAAAGCTATCCTCATATTTGTACGATTATTCCACATGACAAATCGTAGAACATGATAAACATATTAAGTTATATCACTATAAATTAACACATATTTGTTATAGCTTCAGGAAGGGTCTTTTGCGTTGATACATATAATAATAGATAGCAACAGAACAACACATATTGTTGTTACTAATACAGTAAGCATATAAAGAGAGCAAACTTAGAGTGAGTGTGACCTATGGTCTGCCATATAGCTGGATATGTATCGGAGAGAATTAACATCAACTTTTCTTAAGCAGCTTGAGAGCGAGTGTGCATGACACATAGTCAAGCCAGAGTAAACCAGTTGATATGAATTACATGCACGACTTTAGTCAATGACCTACATGACATACCTGTGTTTAGTCATTGTAGAAAGCTCAGGCATCTTGGCATGTAACATTACGGTGTGCTTTGCGCTTTGCAACCTAGGTGAGAATGTACATGTATGCTTGCTTGTGTACATTTTGTGTTAAGTATAAAATTAAATCATTAACTTTGTACATGCAATACTAAGTTTTCATAATACATTACAGTAGCACTATGTAGAGACTCATATAGACAATCTTAATCCATAATTCAGTGTTAACACTACTTATTTCGCGACGTTCTGACTATCTTTCTATAGCAGGGGAACTACTGTTAATTTGTATATCAGACAATATAAGCGACGAAATTGACGCAAATATCCAGTGAAAAACACCAATATACATAATATTTTATTACAATCAGTGTACTAACACACACCATATTTTGTCTATAGAGGAGGTTGTTTGCACAAACATTTGTGTCTCCTAAGTGTGTCTCTCATGAATTGATGTGTATCATAACAATAAACCATATCGAGAATCATATATATAATTTGTTGTGTAACTACCGAGTATGGCATCACTAACTGGAACAAATTCATGTAGTACCAACCTTACCATTGATATCTACAGATCCAGTCTGTGTTCATATCATAACTACAACAAAGACATATAATCCAGTTGAACCACTATCGTCATTGAACAGAAAGGAAACAATAATAAGCTATTAACCACGAAAAAATTTTTAATGACCCGGATAATATTTATGTGATGGCCTCTGCAAGGACTACGGAGTAAAGTAACCACTTTCAGGTTTATACTTGTTTTGAGGTTTTTTGAGTCCTTCTTTGCGAGGTGCAGCATGTATTTTATCGCATTAGCATAGCGAATTAGATCTGGTAATAAGATAGTATGCCTATTTCATGTTGCGGCTATATCTGCCCATTATAAGGCATAACTCAGTCCATGAGTGTCATGCTTTGCTGTGAGGCCGGGGAACCTAATATAATCTTTAAGGCAAGAATATTCAATTAATTTTGTTAAATCTCGCCTGAAATTCAAATTCGTCTATAATATTATCCTACACGTATTAGCCCAATTATATCATCAAGATCTGAGACTCAAATTCACTACATAATTTGGCAATAAAGTAAATTCATAATCGAAAACACAACCACGTTGACAACAAATACACCCTATTGTAATTTGTACACACTTAGAAAAGTCTTGAACGTTCTGTGCCTTTCTTGTCTCTCTATTTGGAGCACCGGGTGAACATCATATACAAAGATTCATTTGTGCAGTATTGACTTATTCTCTGAGTATAGACTCGAGGCGGTATAAAAAAGGATTACCTTGATGCCGATAATTGTGCATCGTTTTCTGAACTTAGCCTATTCTAACAGAACTATTTGGATAAAACATTATTGTTCCACAAATTTGTTGTGGTTTGTAAATGTGCAATGATTATAGTCAATTCGGTAATTTTTTCTCGTATGAGAATAAATGGTTTTAGTTGGGTTATTTTTAGAGTTCGAATATTGCATACACAAGCAATGCATCTATTAACATTCGATGGCCACATCATTTTAGTCTGGCCAACTGGAGCGTTTTCGGCGTCATTGGTAATTACTCGCTGACGTTGTAATTGAGAATTTTCGTTCTATCTCGCATTTTCTTCGGGTTACAATGTGCTACCCCTGTAGTTCGAACAAATGCGAGGACAACCCAGGGAGAAAAAACATGCATTGGTGGTAGTTTCAGACGCGAGATCCCAAGGCCACTCAATCAATGTTTTATCTCACAGATTCACTCCCTGAGGTTATGTTTTATATTGTAACGGCCCATGTTGTATCTATTCTGGATGAGGGCAAATTGGGTCAAATTGAGTGCGCGAGTCTAATCTCTCGTACATCATGCTACCGTATAATATCTTGTATCAAGCTTAATGGTTACAATAATTCTAGGGACATTTCATACACAGCACTAAGAATACAGTAAAGCTCAGAAGACTATTTATTCAAAACCCACTAACGTTAAACAAACCATATAATTGTAAGCATTCCATTCATCAGTAATCATAGATTGGTGGCAAGAATATGTCATACATAATTTTTCTCATTGCCTCATCTACGATGTGATGAATCACGAGAGAGGAATTAAGATCAGACAGCATATCTAAGACACTCTATTGTAGTGAGAAAGTCCCATCACGTTCTTCATAGCTTCGAGCAAGAGGTCTCCCGATCGCTCAAAATTAGAAATCACTCACCGACTCAAACATCACAGTCTAGAACACAATCAACTCATCTAAGTTGTCTATCGTATGAAACAACATAGATCCGAAGGAGATTTGCTTTACGTATATGGTGAGCATGGCTGGAGCACTCTGTGTACGACTAATCGAGGCATCACCTGTGCGGGGTGTGGTCCAGTGTGCATGTAGTTGCATATGGTGAGAGTGTGCTATGATGCGCATTCCTGTCCCGTGAGAGGTCTGCACTACTATAAGGAGCTGATCGCGGATACCGATTCTGTAGAACTGTGTCCTATGGGTAGTGGCAGCATTGATTTGTGGTCCGTCAATCTCAATTGATTTTATGGTTATCTATAGGTTCTAATGAGACTGAGTCCAGAACACGGATTGTTCTCTTGCGAGTATGGTAAAGTTTCGTACCCGTCGCTTTAATAAGCTTTCTGTTGCCTCTTTACATGGTTTCTGTAGCTACCAAATACCATGGCACACGCTACCTCAATAAATTCTGAGAGTAGGGTTTTGCGCCTCAACGTGCATTCTCGCTGTGTTCGCCAATTCTATACCGTCTGTGGTCTTGATAAAAGAAAAGCAGCGAACATAAACATGAAAGGAGTACACAATAAGTTAGTTCAAGCACATTTCAGTGCAATATTGTTGAATAGCGACCGTGTGTCTGTAGTTAATTATATAATATCGCTTAAGAAGAAGAAGTCCCTCAGGATGTATGTTGCTAAACACGTTCGAGTGTTAATATCCAAGGGTGTGGCCGAAAAATGTAATTGTCCTGCCATCTCTTAGTGAGTCTCTAGAATTGTGTGGAGGCCCCAGTAGTGGCCAATAGCACGTTGTCATAGGCCCACCCAAAGTTTTATTTTTGCGTACTTATTCATCACCAGGCATAAATACGTAAGTTGGGTGCTTCGTTCGTGTCTTTCGCGATTCTACTAGAAGTAAATGTCAAGTAGTGTTACATCTCTGGAGTGCGTGTTGACGGTATAATTACAAGTTAAATTTAATCAATTGTCAATATGTCATATACATTGTCAATTTAACAAGAACCTAAGGTATGCTGTCGATATATAGTCAGACTTGGATCAGCCTTGATGATAATTTTAAGTACTCTGCAAGATGTCTGAGATATCACTAGCTGTTTCACGCAGGTTAAATTAGTTGTTTGTGTGCTCACAGAGTGAGTCAATCATCATATTCAATACGTTCAGCGGCTATGTTAAACAACAAACAGATTGTTCAGACGTATACTATGTTGCAATGATTTAGCGACGCAGACATAACATCAAACACACGATGCGAGATTCTACTGAAAGAGAGAGAAGTTGCACTTAATGAAATTTTCATAACAACCATCTATAAGATTACAACGAATGGGTCAGAATGCATTCTAACGTACAGAAATTGATCTTGGAATTTCAGTATCGTTCAAGCCTTCAAGACTATGATACACACTATGGAGATTTTATATGTCTAACACAGTAACTGTTCAGATTGGTCGATGGTTCATACTAATTTCCACCTAGAGATAAGATGTTAAGCATTGTGATTCTTCAGATATCGTCATTCACTCTTGTAGATTAAACAGACTCGTCAGATTCCATCAATTCACGTTATATATGGTGTATGTGAATTTATTACGAGCAGATGTCGAGAAACAGTACAGGACGGAGCGCGGAGTATTATTTGGGGTGTGTGGGTGACAGTATATCCTCAGGATTGTTAGTCAATCAGTACAACGAATCTAGCGAGGTATGTCAGATTTATTATGTCCACTATGTATTAGTTGTGCTGTACAACTGGTTTCAGGATTGCTTGGATGAGTTTGTGCTACTACGACTTGCACAGCGCTTATTGTATATATAAACTGAATTTGGTATTGTTTCTCAAAAAAATTGCTACATCTGACGATGGGTTGAGTCCTAGCTATGAGTGTGTAACATTGGTGTAAATATGATGATATAAAGTATTCTCGTTCTGAGTGGCTGTTGGGCCATCATGTTTATCACATATGATTCTGTATTATAGAGCATTTGATTCGAATGGTACTGTTGGTCCCTGCTGCAATTCTCTTTGGACACCTAAATTTTGAAATTACAACACTCTCGTATTTAGGACATATTTAGAGAGTATTTAACTAATCCACTGATTGCTGGTGTAGTGTTTTCTGTTCGCATAAACAAATTATATTTAAGCTGGTTTGGGAGACATTGCGAGCTGATCTTCTAGAACTGTTGCTGACTAAATATGATGAACCAATACACTCTTTGTGTCGTAGAGGATGACTGTTCGGATTGTTACTAGCTGGTCGAAAATTAAGTATATGCTGGCGTTACTTAGCCATACAACTTGTTTGATATGTTTTGTCTCTAGTTATGGATATGCAGCACTAGTTAATAAATAACAATCCGATGGTTACAATGACCTTTTCATGCACTAAGTTACATAGATGGAACAAGATCATATTCGAGTTGCAGTTGCACACATGCAGTGAGTTTATCAGTAAATTTTCTTTGAGAATAACCTGTGTTCGATTAGATTTCATTATCCGTAGGATTGTCTGCCTTTCATGAGTCTGGCCTGCGACCATGTGTTACACACAACCACAGCGGAGGTTAGCAGCAGACAATTTTGTTCATTTCGGTCATCGTTGCTCTGGTATAAATCCGAGTGTCTTCATCACATCGTCTGTTGGTTTTCGGTTATATTCCACCAGTTTCTTTGTATGATCGAATCCAATAGTTCGTCTAGAATTCTTGCTACACAAATTTCTATGGAATAACACACACTACAAGATCTCATCACCAAGTGAGGATAAATGGGGCTATTGTTCACTGAACATATGATGTGTCACTCACACATGTCGACTAGTATTATTAACAAAGGACTCGTGCGTTTGTCAAATCATCCAATGGTAGCATGCCTTAGGTAAATGTTAGTATCTCCGTTTGTGCTGCATACAGTCATAACAACATGTGTTTAACAGGTATGAATAGTGTACAAACACTGAGTACTACTCACAGGAAATTGTTGGCCGTTGCACCGAGAAATTGATGTATACGCAACCAACTGTTAATAGGTAATGCAGTACTATAAGATCACCATTTTAAAACATGACATAAAATACAACCGATATACTACTCTAGTCCAGGTCATACTGCATTACAGAAACTAGTCCCGTATAGTGTCACCTCGTATAGCATAGGACTTCTATGTCTATCTAGAGAGCAAAATGCAACTATCGTTTGTGCATTTTGTACAAATGTTTGGTATTTAGACTGTCTCATGCTTCAATGTTCTGTGCGGGGAATTGATGGCGGATTATCCTGGAGAGTGTGGGACTGAGGGTTATGTTAGTGTACTAACTGCTTTGGTGTAATAGTGAAAGTTTAGATTAGGAGAGAACACAATTTGTCGTCGGAGAGTTGCTGGATCTTTAAGTCTGTGTATATGCAAGCCAAGTTATGTCTATGATATGTCGTCACTAAATTGTTTCTGTGGAAACTGATTTATTCATGGCTACTAAGACTTCTCGCCCGTTAGTGGTACCTTGGTTGTCTTAAAGAAGTGCTGGTTTGTTTAATTTTTGGTGACGTATATTTTGCTAGTAATAAGCCGTGGATCTTTGACATTTTACTTTGTGGTGGCGCATGGTAATGATTCTGCGTTATAAACACATATTTCATCTGTCTCATCTGCTGTGAAATACTATGTTCCATATTGAATCAATCTTCTCTGATAACTTTAGATATTACTGTTGCAAGTTCTCGGGGTCACCAATACTGGTGATTCATTGCGTTATTGTAGTGTTTTTTATAATGCGTTGAATCTTGTGTCTGTAGTAATTATTACAAATACTCAGTCACTTGTTTTTTTAAGAATTATCTATGAAAGTTTTCCGTTGCTATAGGTGTGCTTCTTTTAGAGAGTTGATCCTATTGATTCAATTTATAAACATGTACTGTGTATCTCCAACTTGGCTGGTGATAATAGGAATTTCAGATTTCGTCTCAAGTGTGATGCTATTGTTGTGCCTGTTTGTGTTGTCAGATTCTTTCAACTCTAGTATTCACGATTCAGAGTCCACATCAATAACTCAGATGATCACTGTTCGTTAATCGTTGCCTTTACATGTAGATGTAATCACCATATACTATGAAATCCATAATTACATACACCAGAATCACAGATAGTCAGAGCGATTCATTAAGATATGCCAAACACAGATACATCAATATCCGTTGCGTGAGTATTTGTCAATCGGAACTAGTACCAAATTAAGGAATTTGTTGCACCTGTTACACTTCACCGATACATTTTATCCACCATCAGTCACAGATGCTCAGCCTCCATCAGCAGTCCTCAGATGTCAGAATTACTCTTTCAGCCAGGAGGCGGATAATTAGCTCGAACACATGTTTACGAAATAATAGGAAAAGGAATAATTTTCATCATAAATCGTAGCAGAAAACAATTTGTGTATCCCACCTAGAACTCAAACTAACAAATGTGTGATACGGTGCATGCCGAGCGTAACCCATGATAGGCAGAATTTTTGAAACATTCTAAATAATCTGTGCAGAGTTTTGAGCCGTAGGGAAATAAATGGAATTATTTGCTGGGAGGTGACAGATGGTACTCTGCTGTAAGTTCCGTCCGATCTGATGCCGGGGCCTTATCTTGTAACTCCCCTAGGATTACTTTACTCAGGACTATGGGCACTCCAAATTCTAGAGAGAAAGCAAGATTCCAATTTAGGCGTGTCTCGAGAGTGTAGAATACATCGTGTAACAAAGTGGCTGAGAGCCCACGTTTTCGTCGGGCATCCAGGGTGTGAGAGATGCAACGATTCTTCTCGATCGTTTTCTCTCGACAGCAAGCTAGCGTTAAAAACTGGACCTGACCGAACAATACATTATCGTAATTTAAGCGTGTTGGCGTGCTACTATAATAGTAGCAAGAAGAACTTTCAATCCTGCTACCCAATGAATGACGCGTGATGGACACTGCACACCGTTCCTGCTTCCTGTCCACAAAACTAGCACCCATGGGAGGGAGCCTCGCCAAATGCTTGAATTCGAAATTTGCTAGGATATAACATCCACAAATTAGCAAGTAAGGGTATAGGCCGTGATTGTGCTCCGAGCATTTTAATTTTGATCTCAAAACAACAAAACTTTTTTGTTATTCGTTATATCGAGATATAGGCAATATCAAAATGGTTTCTGTTTCCAATGGCAATGAGAGAGTAAGAGTTAGTTACTTTTGTTGAGTCTAGGTGTATAATTGACAGAGATTCCTCTAAGCTTACCGATTTTTTTTAGAAGTAGATACTATATCTTTTCCATTTTAAGATTTGATATATGCGCGCATCTTTGCAGGGCATATTCTTTCTTTGCGCAGCAGCCATTCTTACCAAACAGTCTGGTTTTCAAACTGCTCGCTGTTTTTGCCCAGGGAGGTTCTCTCTTGTTGTTGTGAGGAGTACGTATCTGGTGATGCAGAGAAGTGTGCTCGTTATGGCTGTTATATTTGCCTTTACATGCCGTGAGGATTCCATTTTCAGAAGATTGCCTGTGGATATATATTTTGAAACTTTGGCCATCAATAAGAACGATAATACATCCTTTTATATATTTTTGTACTTTAATAATATAGTAGCGCACTTCGATCATTCCAGCATTCAACCCTTCATAGTCAGTTGTTCGTAAAATAGATTGATAGACGTACTAAATGAGGCGGTCATTCGGATGAGACAAAAAAACGAGGCGAGGATTTAAAAAAATGAATTCTGTTAATCACTCGTGTCACACAACTCTAAGATGATGTGCACGATACTTCTTTATCTGGAACAAGGAATCCCCTCCCTGCTCAAGGCCCGAGGCCTCGCATAGGCCTAAATTTTGCAGCCCTTCAACCGGCAATGGTGTCGTCTCCATAATGAGTGAAATAATTCCTTCGAGTGGACGGTAAACATAAATAATCAATCAAGGAATTTTTTATCCTAAATTCACTCACTGTCAAGCAATAGCACAAAGATCCAGGGCATTCGTTCACATCTAAATTCAATTTTCTCTAATGCTCGAGTTGATCTTGCATCGGCGGAAGCATAGTGTTGAATAATTGTCAGTATGAAGAAGCTGTCCAATACCCACGAGTATCCTGACCTCTGGACCTCCAGATCCACCCATCACACGCCTGAAGTTGTTTTCCTCGTCTATACTTCGGTCTCTTTCAACAGCAGACTTTGTTCTCAGGATTGTCAGATAGTATTTTTCTCATCACCAGAGACACAGATGTTTCAGATTCAATCACCAGTTATCCAGAAGGCGACTTGAAGCTGAAGTACACGTTCGTTGATTAACACCATGGCTGGCATACAAAAATCAGATGTAATTTTCTCCACGCATATGCCGATGTTTTTTCTTACAAAACCATGTTGTTGCCCAATCGTTTAAGTTATCTCAAATTACCATCCTTCCCCTGGTCAATTAGGTTCCAATAAAAAACTGGACTTTCTTCCTAATCTGGCAGTGAAATTCGGAGAGAGCTTAACAAATATTTTTCGACATCCTTGTAACATATTGAATGTTGGATCTGGTAGGGCCTGTTTACTTTTAAAGCGGCAACGGAAGTACTTAACCCAAGCGGTTATACCTCATAAGCGACACTCACCAGAACTCACGAGCATTTAAACCCGGCTTACATGAGAATCCGTGATCTATCCACTCGGGTGTACCTACGTAAACGCTATAGATACGCATATCCCCGCATCCATATAAGACTGCACCCCCACGCGCTGAAGTACAAAGAGTACACTGAACCATATCTGATCAAATGTGAAAAAAGTTTATTAAAGGGAATCTTTGATACATATCGAGGTAGAATCAGAAATATACCTCTAGGTATCCTAATCACCCATAAACGCTCCCAACATATACATATGCATCACTAATAGCACGTATATAGCTGAAGCATTACAATTAATGTACCTGAAAAGACTGAGAAGACTTACTTTGTCAGTCTTTTACTCTGATTCTAATTGTTCAGTCACCATAAGATAGAACAGAAAAACAAATAATTTTGAAAAAATAAAAAATCGATATTATTCAGAACAAGAAACCATGTCAGATCAGTCACTGTCAGCAACTCAAGAGAATTTATTATATTTGAGGCGACATTGTCCTTCCGAAAATTTATAATGTTTCACCAGAGTATTTACACAGCAGTCACCGGCGGAGCCCTGGCCGGTAGCAGATACATGATTCAGTATTTCTGTCTGCATGTCACGATCACCTCAGTTTATCATGATCCATACGAGTATGTCAGATTTCAATGAAATTCACACGAGCGAGTACGTACTATATTATCAGAGACTCGTTCAGAGTTCCAGCGTTTGCGATTTAACACAATCTATCAGACTTAAATGACACAAGTAGTAATATGGTATTGTACTGATTTTGTATTATATCCAACAGTCAACACTTCAGATGGTTTTACAGAGGAATTTGTTCATTCTTACTCAGTACATTAAACTTCAGACAGATTGTCAGATTTCAGATTTACCAGGCGTAAGATATACAGATGCAATTAAAGGACTTACGTTCTGCTTGCGCTCTCCGAGAGCTAAGGGCACTCTCACAGGGCTCGGCTGTAGTTGACCCTTCGAAGGTTCAGTAATTGCAGAGGATCCGCCCTTAAAACTTCTTTTGAACTACCCATAGGCCAAACTGATCCTAATCTCGCAGCTCTACTGTCTCGGAGTCCCGTGTATGCTCAAGTTTTACTTTCATGTCCTACACCGATTTTTATTGATGTGGTTTTTTGGTATTATTACTCTCTAAACCAGTTTGTGGAGCACAATCCATGGTTAAACAGTCCAGTCACCTGCTTTGTTGAATACCGCATAGAGACATACATCTTAGTCGACAAACGTCTCTGGACTATACGCAAAATGATATTTGATTTACACCGTCACTGTTGTGCAATTAGTCTATTGTCCAGTAAAATAAGAGTGTATAAATGCTCCAGTCCCCCCTGCGCCTACACACTTCTTTTTCGTCACCTCTCTTGCATCACTGAAGTCGAATAATTTCGATTGGTAGTTGATTTTATATCATCTATCTAAGTACATGGTACTAAAACTTTAAAAAGCAGCTACGCTGGCATTACGAATACTCTTTTACTATTTTTCTAAAAGGAAAACAACAGTGCACTGACATGCTTGCCAAGAGAGAGAGAGAGAGAGAGGAGAGACGAGAAGAGAGAAGAGAGAGGAGAGAGGAGAAGAGAGAAGAAGAGAGAGAAGAGAGAGAGAGGAGAGCAGGCACTCTAACACAGATTATTATGTATGGGGATATATAATTCTTGTGGTGGCAAATATGTGTCTCTAATTAATAAATAGAAATTACTGACCGTAAACAAAAACAGTTCGCTAGTCCGACCCTTTTCTGGACTGAGATCTCACCGTCAAACTTCGCAGTGATTTGCACAGATGTCAGCTCGATCGAAACTCTCAGCACACTACCTAGTACACAGTTGTATGCTGAAGGTGTAGACATCTGTATGTTCGCATTACATTCTGTCACGAGTCGTGAGTCACCACAGGTTCGACAATAGACACGTATCGTCGAAAAGCATTAATTGTCCTATGAACGGAATATCATTCTTCGATGAACCAGGAGCATCGTACTATCCAAGGATACTGTGTAATTTTCACGAGCTATTTAAGAGAATTACTATTCTCAACAATACGACAGCATAGCTTCTTTCATAATACTGAATTCACATCCACTCTATGACGATCATGAAACCCACGTGACATGATTGCTCACATCTAGTATTGAACGATTTGCATGAAGGCGAGGTAAAGTTGATAAGTATGTTGCAAGATATATACATTACATGTTCGTATAATCAATTATTGCAGGGTACATAGAATGCAATGAAAAATCAAAATAAAATCCGACAAAGAACGTGCTTTTGATCTAAGGTAAATCTTTTATGATTTTCCATTACAATATAATAATGCATTGAATAAAAAAACCCATTTAAAGAAATACCGACATAAAGTCCAAAAGTAAAACAATACAAATTGAAAATATCAACTTGACAAATGAAGTCTTTATCTTTAAGAACTTCGATACTCATGGATCATGATCAAACTAACAATTCATTGACACATATTGCCATATATGAATTTGCACATGTCAATGTTGACATTCTATCTACCATATTAGTAAAATATTCATGTAAGCTTTTCGTCAGTTTCCGTTAAGCTTATTGTTTCATACAGTGATGTTTAAAACTTTTTCAAAACGGTGTTGTTCTTAACAAATTACCTGACATTATTCAAGCCTTATATGGATCTTGACAGGGTATATGAACTCATATTCCCAATGTACAAGTTCGCATATTCTTCCACCTCGAGCCCGTCCGACAGGCGAATGATTACATAAATCAACAGGGAAATCGAGTCCATATACCTTGCCAAGTCCAGAATATTCATATAACTGAGAGTAACTACTGCAGAGCGATCAATTTAAAATTGAACAATCAAAGACAGCTAGAGGACACGCACTTAGAGAAAAAAAAAAAGAAGTTGTAGTGAAGGAAATCTTAATTTATCATTGTCAACATTATCCGGCATTTCGCTTAATAATTTAAAAGAACAATTGCATTTATTTCTTAAATTATACAATTGCATTTAATGTGAAAAAAGTTGTGTAAATCTAGGCACCAGACAACGTTTTTATTAAGACTAAAACCAAACGGTGCAGTTGTCTCAACTATGACTGTCACAAACGTAAACCTTGTGTGTACAAACACAGCATCCTCCCGTATTATTTGTTTTACGTCATGAGCGGAGTTTTGTGTAATACATAAATCAAAGGCAAGTAAATGTACTTTTACAAAGTAATTAATATTTTGAGATACTCAAACTATACAGATCGATAAATGCAAAAAGTACAGCGATTCATTTACGAAGCGATCTTACGTATGGAAGCCATTTTGTATCCCCATTTATTCTTGACAGGGTAATACTGGTCTCATGTAACAGCGTCATAAGCTTGTCTGTTACCCAATACAAATCCTGGCATTTCTCACAAACCAGACAACTGTAGAGCCACATAAGACCTCAATCTACTTCTCTGTAAGATAAAATACCAAGTCATGTTATCTGCAGATGAAGCATAATTCCGTA
>CAJDSM010037717.1:14368-28867 GCA_903981925.1 Ostrea lurida
GCATTTTTCTCTGCAGTAGTACATTACGATAAATATGTTTGCGGAGATATTCCTTACCAATCACGGAATATAGCATTTAACACACAAATACGAGATTATTTTTTTCACAAATGAATCAGAAAGTTTCAAATAGACAAAAAAGATCTATGTAGGATAATACTTACGTTGGGATTCATCGTCTTTGAAATCTTCATGATGTGAGAGAAATAAAGAAAAAAAAAGTTGGTTTAGATTTACACTTTAAAATGATATAACACAGCTGTTTAAATCTGTCGCTGGTCAAGACCGAAATATGTATCAGAAATTTATAGTGCCCTCTTTCTTATCTTAGGGAAAGGTAATATTATTTTCTACGTGGAATCATTTAAACCTCCGTTTGAATCGATAAACAATTCTTCACTAGATATATGAATATGATAAATTCAATTTCTGTTCGATGTTTGCTGAACACAATGGTCTTGAATTCCTAAATAACACCGAGACCAACATCTTTATCCTCAGCGTAGCTAACTTCTTGGGTGGGGGGGGTGTCATCAAATGAATCTATTCCCTACTTTCATCTAAAGGCAAATATTACGAACAGTGATCAATCTCGTAAGTCCTAAATAGAATACAAACAACAAGAGTTGGGCAAACACGGACCCCTGGACACACCAGAAGTGGGATTAGGTGCCAAGGAGGAGTGAGCATCCCCTGTTGACCGGTCATACTTTAATGGCTATTATAAGTAAGGACCCCCTGAGAGAAATTTTTAATTAATATAAATAATTCGATGTTGTTGAAAAGTTCAGAAAAAAACATCCCTCTTCGGGCCTTCGGCCTTCGGTGGCGAAGCTTTCTCTGAAATATTCAAAACCACCTCACTATGTATCCATTACATATAGAATGCATTGTCAGGAAAAGATTTTTACTTCAGATTCAATTGCATTGTACAAAATCATAGCGGTTTGCTTAATGGAAAACAAGGTATATTTGGTATCTGTTAACAACATATTTTTTCGCTGTTTGTGAATTATATTCTACACCAGAATGTTTCCTATCAATTTAAGTATGGTTGACGTAGCGTACACATTAATTATCCGTTTTATTTCTTATACATAGACGACGCAGCTTTTTGCTTATATGCAACAATTATTTTGCTTTAGTTAGACGAATTAATTATTAAATGCACTGAGGTATTTAAGTATTAGAACTATACATGAATAGTTGATTTTCCTTAATTTTAAGGAGTTATTTGCATTAGTCTAATATGCACATGATTTGAAAAATAAACCCAGAAGAAATATCAACGGTGAAACAACGTAGATCAACTTTGGTATTCAGCGTTGATATGACTTCAGAATTTGAACAAAATTAAGATTACAATGAACAACATTGTGTCAACGTTGAAATTTAGTTGGATTTGCAAATTAGCATGACATTGAATTGACAGTGTTATATCAACGTTGAAGTCTGACATAGACAAGTGAGATACCAAGCTTCAATATTTATTCTAACATTTCAATAGTATTTTCTGTACATTTTCCTCATCCTACATTTTATATCTACTCAAACAAATTGATACACTGCTACACATAATTACACGTATTTCATCTCTACTCAAATCCTTCTTTTTAATTACTTTCTCCATTCTCCCACTCTTTCTGGGGGATATTTTAAAGATTCCCCTCGTCTCATTCACTGTTGCCTCAGTCCAAATGGATATTGCTTGATGAGAACATCTGCAATTAGAAATTAATTACGACATTATATCTAAATATTTTCAACACAAAAAGTCTAAGTTTATGCACCATATGAATAAGACCATACAGAGCACAGCAAAATTATTTTTTGTAGTTTAACTAGACGAGGGTTTGCAGTGTACTTGCTTCTCACAAAACTTTATCAACAACACTATGCAGAAAAAAAACTGTCGGCAACACTTTGCAGAATTCTGGCATTCCCTAAGTTAATTCGCGAAATGAAAAACAAAACTTGTAAAGTTATTGACCTATCAAATGACGGCCTAAATTAAGCAAGTGCTACGCTGAGTCAATAACATGAAATTTCGATTTGAATTAGCTAACTCCCGCCTCCTCATTATCACACGACTTAAAAATCAAATAACCCAGAAATGAGGGTCTGGCTGAATTGTCTGTAAGGGGCGGCATTTCTGAAGGCCTGGATTTTGGTATAAGACATACCAATTGCTCTTTTATATGAAATTAAGGAACCTAGAGTGAACACGCTCACCCCATGCATCCACATGTCCTTCATTATGCATTTTATTTGGGACTTATGAGAATGATCACTGTTCTTTATATCTGCATTTTTCAAAAGTTATAACCGATGCTCAACTTTTGCAGACAGACAGGCCAATAAATGTATGCCCCGAATAAATCACTCTAAAGGAATAAAAATCCTAAGATTTAGTTATATCATTTATTGAAGTGAAATTTATAATAATAATATATTGTCAATATAAAGTACTCAAATTATGTACATTTAGTTTCATTAGAATATCCAAACACGGAGCAGACAAGGAAAACTCTGTGATGTCTTTTATTTCTACTTTGCTGTGATATATATAAAATCGACATATGAATGAAAATTATCATTATTAATAGATAAAATAAATATGGAAATATTGAATTAAAAATCACCGCTAGATATTATTCTTCTCATGTAGAAGCTTTCAAATGAATTATGCTTCATAGAATACTAAACCAGGTCAACTGACAAAGGAGCAAATCTCGTACCCATTTGATATCTAATAGACTGTTGGAAGACCTGATAATCAAAAACAAAACTAAAGATATTGACGATGAGGAATTCCAGCATTGTTTTAATATCAGCTTCCGAGCACTTGTGCGTAGAATCAGAGTAATTTCTAGAATGACTGATCACTAGATATGACTATCTACTTTTAACATATAAAATGGCGAAGTAACAAAGTATTAAACGTAATCATAGTCCCAAAAACACATGCAAAATCGAGTGTTAGGCAACACGGACCTTCGACAAAAGTGAAGGCAGGATCAGGTGCCATGGAGGAGTAAGCATCCTCTGCTGACTGGAATGTTTCTTTTGTTTTCCCATTTTTGTTGACGAAACAACTGTCTTATAATGCATGATGCATTCACCGTTATTTAATTTTTCATGTGGGAAAAGTAGAATGTTTTGCTTTTATGCCTAATGCATTGTTTTGTTAACTTCACCATTTTGTCATTTGATTTTTTATGTATTTACAATCTCTTAAAGACCTTTTTCAATGAGGTTGGTGCTATATCATGTTTTAGTTTTAAACACATTTCATGTCATTCGGACGAGTGAATATGAGTCACTGTGCCTATACTGGTTTAGAAAAATTCACAAGTCGCTTACATAATCGATGCATAAAATGTTCTAGAATACCTTTATTGTTGCTTTTCACGAAAATACTAATTGCATGCTTTAAAGGAGCTGTAAAGGAGAAATTTCAAACGTATTATGTCATTTTATAACATAATGTATGACCTTGTGATCCATGGCTTTACCACAACAGCAAGGTGGTGTTGGTTATATTGGTGTTGAGACATACCTGTGTTATGTGAATTCATTTTCGGTGTTGTGATCCTTTTGGCAACAATTTTCACAGGAATAAATATTGATGAAAAATCTTTTTAAAATCACCATTCCTGAACAAGGATCAATGTCACTCATGCAAGCGATGTGTCCATTGGACCTCTTGTTGGTTTTCAAGGATAAACAAGAACAATCACTACAAAGATGCAACCTGATCCTATCCTCAAACTACCCAGATTTTGTGGATAGAGCCTTACAAAGATTTATGAAACAAATAATCATTACTGGATTTGCAACGTATCGATATAAATTGATGACGTTAACAATGTGTTTAAACGTAATCATAATCCCAAAAACATACAAAGTCGAGTGTAGGGCAACAGGGACCTCCAACAGAAGCGAAGGCATGATCAGGTGTCATGGAGGAGTAAGTATCCTTTGCTGACCGGTCACAGCCGCTGTGAGCCTTTAGTCAAAATAGGGTGAACGTGATTACCCGACGTCAAATCTAGTACAAAAATGACAGTCTAACAAAGGGTATGAAACAAATCAGTCAACATATGACTTAATAATAATTTGCAATCGGAAACAATGTTATTATAGCGATCGTAGTATTTGCAAAATGATGTCTTTAAACGAGAATCGTTGTAACCCTGCATCATCGACTTTTTAGTTGGCCTCGCTTAAAACGTCCTCATACGCGTAGCATGCTCTTTTGTATCTAATCAATTATGTGATATACACGCCATAAGCAGGTGATAGTGCTACATTACTACAAAAAACGAAATTTGACGATTGCAAAGTTAATGCCATCACGATTATCATATAATGTGGTTGTTAGTCTTCAATTAGAGTCAATATTATGTAAAATATCCAAACGAGGGGAATGTGATATTTTATAAACCAGTGATGAAACAGTAATGACACTAACTGCATTCCAGACATCAAATTGTCAGGTCTTGAGTGTAACCATTCTATAAACATAGATAGCTGTGTGGTAGACCAGACATGCGCAGTGACACCTCTTCCGTATTGCACAAAGACAGTTCGATCGTATTATGGTTCATCTCTAGTTACTATAGTTGATGATCGAACTTGGCCTATATATAGTAAAATTAGCACCTTCCTGAGCAAGTCTGGACAACAACATTCCGGAAAGATTAATAATGGTAAATCATGGATGACAAGACAGAACATACTACAAGACCTGTCAAGAATCAATGACGCTTGTTGTTTTTTCGCGTTTTGAATGATACTTTAACTTAATTCATCAGCAGATTTTGTCTTTGCATCAAAGTTATAATATTGTCTTCCACTGGATATATATTTCCCTATCGTGTTGTTATGCTCAGCATCTATTAGGCTTAGATGGTGGCAAAGTGTAGAAGAATAAAGAGTTCGTGATGAGCCCATGCCAAGATGCAAATCCGCCGATAGTACATGACCCACAAATTCAATACAATTATTCTAATAACGCAACTTTTTCAAATAATTACATGCACGTTACATTTCCCTACCTTAAATTTATGATATATTCAAACTTCTGGCAGTTTTGTTTCTCAAGTTCTGCACTCAGCACATGCCTGCAGCTATCTCAGTAACAAACGCGCATGCGTAAGTTTTCGGCGCTAAAACATGGTGGATGGCATTAAACGACAATTTAAATTAATCAAAATCGTCGTTGTATACGATTTAACGAACTGGGTTTTTTTTATCCAAAACAATATTTAACTTTGATATGAAGACAAATTGTATACGGAAAGCATCTTTTTTAGGGAAAGAGATTTTACAAAGTAATACACATATTTTATACTTTATACTTCCTCGATCGATTTTGTTATGCAACAAGATCGGTGTAATTGAATACATGTATATGCATGTACCAAAGTCAGTGAACATTGTTTCAACGTCGATACAATATTGCGATATCACAGTCTTCAATGATTGAAATTACGAACATTATTTCAGAATTTTAACGTTGACACAACATTGTGAAATCAATGAAATTTCAACATTCAATTATCGATGTCGAATCAACGTTGGTCTGATGTGGTTCAACGTTACGAACTAAGTGCAAGTACATTTCAACGTCGATACAACGTCGTATGACTGCTGGAAAGATATATGAATCGAATAGTTTGTTGGTATGTTCCAAATACTCATATAATTACTTAAACTGTTTTGTTTACATCACGATGTGTCTCTTTGACAGTATCAATAAAGGGACATAATCTGCCTTCTTTTGAAATAATTTTGGCGATCGAGTACATTCCATGAGCTGCACTATCTTGTATTAAAAATACATTGAATTAATATTATATAAACCTTGATAAATGAGTTCTATGTTTAACGCAATGTCGTCGGAAATCGTTTCATTTACTAGTAACCTTTAAATCCCAAGGTCCCATGTGAGAGCAGATATAAATTGTGTATAAAATCCTCAAATTAACGTTTACTTTTAATACCATGCATGCAGACATATCACCGACATATTGTGGTATTTATAGAGAGGAGAGTAAGAATTATCAAAGGAACTAAACAAATCAACAATAACATTTCAATTTATTACCTAAGCACTACATTTACCTCTATCCATCTCTCTCTTCGTGTGTTTTCGATTCTTCCTCCTATACCACAAAAACAGAATTATTCCAACCACGATCCCGATTATCAACAGTATGGATAGTACTACAGAAAATGCCTTGAAGGGATCCTGTGGATTTGAATATGCAGGATGTGTGTAGTCTGTAGTAGCTGACGTCACGTTCCCTAATCCATCAATATAGGACATGGAACTTTCTGCGAGTGTCACCGGAGTCCTAAAAATAGAGAACATATTGTTAACAATTTTCTTTACCTGGTAAAAACGTTAGTTTAAACAATACAAGTAAAAAAAAAAGCTTAATATTTAAAGACAGCAAAGCCCCTAAAAATCGAGATACAAAATCTGCCTCTTATCTAATGCGGAAATGCTAACGCATTTAACGTGGACAGTTGCATTGTAGCGTCATATTAGAATATGTATTGTTTTCTTTCAAAACAAGCAGTTATCAACTGTCACATTCAAATCCATTCATTCATAGTTCATTTGTTTTGTTCTATATCGATTCACATTGTAATAAATCGAACGCCCCCTTACCCTGTTTTGGACTACTTTTAACATGTAAATATCGCTTATTATGCCTCCGTCTATTGAAGCATTAAACCAACAGTCAGTGTTCTCAGTAAAAAGCGAGAAGGATGCATTCACCTTCTCTTAAAGGCCCATTTCGCGACCGGTCGTACCGTCGGTTATTAAAAGGTAGGCGTGAAACCTATCGAAACAGACGTTTTTTCTATAGACCTGAGATAATCGACGCAAAGGGCTGCCCAGGTGTTAATGTATAGCGACTATAGCGACATCACATACCAGGAAATAAAGGACGTGTTAGTATATTTGGAAATCTAGACGTGGTTTCATGCGATAGAGAAATCTACGATTCAAATACAATATCAAATGTCAAGTCCATAATTTATCTCTAGTCAAACTCTTTATGTATCTAGTATTGCAGCATATGAATTTTATTTAACGACTGATCTTTTGATGCCGTTATAAGGCCATCCGAAAGATTTTTGAAATTTGCAATAGTAATTTTTTTTAAAAAACTTTTGTAATCGACTTTCTCAATTAGACCGGGGTGATGGATAGACGACTAGAATATTAATCGACGGACTGATGGATACGGTTACATTTGTACTGCATCTTACACAACTATCTACTTGCATCAGTAGTTATATAATACATGTCAACATAGTATATTTTCGAAAGGGGGAAAATCTAAATTGGTGTACATCAATGTCAGCTTGCAATTGCCCGACGTTTCTGGAAGATTTGCACTTTTTGTATCGGTTGCCGCAATCGTAAGCATTGTCAAGACAATCTATGTAGTTCTAAGATCAATGTGATTGAACAAGCTGCATTCGGTACTGTCAACTACAAACTAGAAACAAGTTTTCCTATGACACTTGGTGTATTTAATTATAATATATAGCAGGGTTATCAACATGCGTTCTCTCTCTCTCTCTCTTCTATAAGTCTCTCTCTCCCCAGTGAGCAAAATGTCTCACTTCTCGCACACTCTGCCTCATCTCTAGGTCTGCCTCCTCTCTCCACGTCTCTGCTCGCTTGATTAATATCTAATAGTTTGGAATTCTTCTCGTCCGCCCTCTCCATGCCATCCAATCTCTCTTACATGATCTGCTTATTTTAAAAAGGTAAGTAACATCTTTATGAAAAGGAATAATTTGTGATCGAGTGGTATGCGATCGTCATCCAGGTTCCCTGGCTATACAATCAAATGTGTTGTCCAAAAATTGAATATAATGTTTGCTCACCATACGAGATGACGTGTTTCTTTTGTGAGAATGATCCCGTATTTGGAACAGTGACTTCAATCATGGCTAAGGTACATTTGCTGTCGTTCCCGTGTGTTGACAAATGAAAACACTTCACATTGAAACTATGACCTTTGTCTACAATTTCTGTCACCAACTTGAGTATTTTATTGTTTTCACGGAATTACATTAATTGCTGTACTTAAACCAAAAAAAAATAAAAAACCATATAGCAGCGTTATACTCTGCGCGCGGTAGATGAAAGAATTGGGGCATCACTTCTGGCGTGTATAAATGTTGCTGAAGTCTAAAACACACATTAACGCTCTGGTAGATCGTCCAGTTGACTAACTCAAGCCTAAATAGTCCATGCAAGAAACTTTGAAGCCTATATGTGGTCCTCGTATTCTGATTAGACAGTAATACAGTATATTCTTTTTGAAGTCTTCGTGTCCAGATGGTAAAATCATTCAACGGAAGGGGCCTGGCCTTGCAAAACAAATGGGTGTTTATATTGATTAACTCATGTTGGGGACAGGGGATTATCGTCATAAACCATAACTGTGTTAACTTCCTTATCAGTCAAGCTGAAATCAAAATGTCGAGGGCAAATCAACAGAATGGGTCCGTAGACGAAGTGAACCCACAAATGTGCTGTACAGCCCGGAATCCGCTCTATATCCTCTGGATGAGTTTACTTAAATACTCCTCCGAAAAAGTGTTTCTTTGAACTGAAAAATGTCCCATTTGCCCCTGCCACTTTCTTGACTGTAAAGAATCACAGTGTGACCGTGGCGAGCGCTGGTCGATTCTTGTGCTGCAATGCTACGACGTACAGTATCGCCATACTTTGTTGCTTCTCTTTGGCAGCCAGCAATCGGAACCTAGTCGTAAATTCGATAACCCACGATCACCCACCCGCCAACAACACACTTTAATCGACACTTCGTAACTTTAAACATTTGTACTCGGACCAATATGAGTCATTTATGTAACACATACCTGGTTAGAACACAATACGCGAATCCTGCAACATCATGAGCCCGCAGGTACAAATCATGCTTTTCTTCCATTTCCTAGTTTTGGGATTCCTCAACACATCGACACCCAACCCGACAGCTCTACGCGAGGTTGGAGGTGGGACCCGCCCTGGCAGGCCAGTGACAGACCTCATAAACCCAATAATTAGGACTCATCAAATGACAGGACACAATCGGATATGCTTGATGTATCGGATATCACAGCAGATTTGTTCAACAACTAATATCTGTGTTACCACACATTTTAACCATGTGTTCACGATCACTAACCATGATAAATCAGATTTGAACGCATGCTATATAGTAAATCTAACTACAACTAGGGAAGGGGAGAGCTTGCATCTTCGCGTCAATGCCTTCTTGTAATACAGACGACACATCTATTGACTAGATAGCATACAACGGTAACTCTGACCACACCTTTGGTTACTTGTATGCGTTGGCTGAAGATTGCCGGTAATCGGAGATTGCATTAAAGGGTTTATATAGTAGGAAACAGGCAGCTTTTGATCATATTTTTGGATATGCGTGCGGAGTTGTAGGATGACGGAGGAGGAGCAATAGGCGGGATCATTGTACTACGGTGAATGCTCCTATTGTGCGTGCCTACGACTGAAAATATGTAATATTTCCCACAACACGAGAGAACCATTGCTGAGTCTTTGGTATTGGTGGCAAACTGAAATCATCGACATGACAACACAATCATGTTGTAGAACCCGCGAAACATTCACCGTAGTCACCCAAGTTATCAATACTCTCAACGCCATGAGTCAATCATTCTCGACAAAGAATCCCTAGAAATAACGGTTCCTCATAATCACCATCACTTTACAGACTAAAATCATACTTAGCTTGTAAGATATCACCAAAGAATTGTCAGCACAGCGATTTGATATCTTACCTCTTGTTGGATTACTGTGAGTCTTTCGTACTAGAATATACGAAGATAGAGCTGAGTATCCTTCGCCCGTTTGTTACTTGTTTTGACTACTGCCATCGTTGATTAATACAAGAGATAAGCCGAGGTGGAGCCCGTCCATGCAGAGGATGCTTACTCTCACATCCAAGGCAGAACCATTGAATCACTTGCCTTCTATGTTGTGCTACAACTCGCACAGAGCTACAACAAACATCAGCAGCTCTGTTCAGGAACAAGGT
Source organism: Ostrea lurida (assembly GCA_903981925.1). Taxonomy (NCBI): domain Eukaryota; kingdom Metazoa; phylum Mollusca; class Bivalvia; order Ostreida; family Ostreidae; genus Ostrea; species Ostrea lurida. The sequence continues at coordinate 24,487 of CAJDSM010037717.1, forward strand.
CAGCATTAATGTATCGTCCATTTATACGTATGCAATGCATAATAATGAAATTGGTCGCTACAACCAAGCGCCCACCTACCAATTTCAACACCGTAACTTGCTGTTGTCTGAAGAGCTACAGTGAGATCAGTATTTTCTATGGTGTCAAACTGTTTGCCCAGAAACCAAGTTTAGGAGCACTCATTAACCGACACTCTTACATTTACCTGAACGTGACCAATGACACAAACTGGTTGAAACACTGCTTTACCATCTCACATATCATAGCTGCAACACTTATCTACTTACCACCGAATCTATCCGAATCAGGTATAATGTTATAAGCGGGCGGAGCAGCAGCTTTAGATTGACACCACACCATGCTGAACTATCAACTACGCATAAACATTAACCGATTATGAGTAATGTGTATACTAGAGCCAAGTGCCTTATAAACCTGTCGACCACAAAGCAGACGCAGTAAGTAAAGTTGGACTCTGTCTTTACACAGATCTGCACACAACACATTCAACGCACAATACAGCAGAGGTGGTTCTGTACTAAAAACACCCGCAATAAAAGAAGAAGCGACATGCAATAAACATTCTTGTGTAAGCACTACGTGACATCAGAACACAAAGCTAGCCCGTTTTTGCGCACGTGTGTATCGATTCCACTAACTTTTGGACGATGCCAGAACGTGAAAAAAATGAACCAACAGGGATTTTAGTGGCGCAGTACAACGAGCGATATTAAAACATTGCGACACTACAACCAGCACTATAGAGGGAACGGAACTATTTTGGAAAACATGACAAGAACTAAGGACCAACAGAATACTGTTAACGTAGCTATATTCTTATGCTCTGCTCTTCACCACACTTCAGACAGGCATTCGTGAGCGTTACACAACAGGAGAAAACTAATATATGCAGACAAGGGATGGTAAAAATGGCTTGTATTACATTCTAAGAATAACTCTGTGGGTACTGTAGGTTCAAACATATTAGGACTCTATCAACTTAAACAATCATAAAAATTTTCACAATTCTAATGTGATCCAATGGTTAGATAATACATCACAGTGTTCTGACCCTTCGGAACTTAGGACCGACATATAAAGGACACCACGAATCTGACAAATCTGCTTCATAGTTTGGATTTTACTTAATATTGAATCTAATGCCAACTGACAACGTACATTATATGATAAACGCTGAGTTGACTTGAATTGGCATTCGTCACATTCATTTTCTTAGACAAATGTAATAATATACTGCGTATGGTGGGTATACTCTCAGTTGTATCGATACTAAGGGCATGCCAGTGTGTGAGAGGACTATCAACGCGAGAACCAAATAACCAAAAAGTTGATGTTGCAGGGCTATAAAACGATTTAAAGTCATGCATTTCGCAAATTCACGGTCGCTATAATGACTTTGCGATTACAAATTCACAATCATATGTTGACTGATTTGTCTTCATATCCTTTGTTAGTACTGTCATTTTCATTTACTAGATTGACGGACGGACCGTTTACTTTGTTTCGACTACTGGCTCAAGGCGGTGTGACCGGTCAACAGAGATGCTTACTCCTCCACTTGGCAACCTGAGATCCTTGTCTTCGCTTTTGTGGAGGTCCGTTGTCGCCTAACTCGAACTTAGTATCTATGTTATTGGACTAGGAATTTGTGTTTAACACATTTTTACTTTTCGCCATTTTTGTATCTATTTATTTACAAAGTTGTCTAGGTTTGTGCTGAAGCGAAGGCACTAAATTTGTGCGGAGCGCATCCTGTGTGGGTCCTCAGTCACAATTGCGTTAGCAAATGATACGTGAGCTTACTTAATCATTGGGGTGAGCTGTCATGGCTTTGCAACGCGAGTTAACAGTACAATAAAGTCCAACTATTTTCCCTTCTGTCATTTTCACCATTATCGGAGTTTTACTACCGATACTTGAGTAAGACGCAATAACGGAGAAAATAATGGGTGTGACGAGAATTTGGACAATTTCGTCCTATCAAAGATCAATAACGTAAACTGATTGATTGATTGATTAGTTGTCGTTTTTCGTCCCGTCAAGAATATTTCATATATTGAGACGTTCCACCATTGCCGGCTGAAGGGCTAAATTATAGCGACCTATGCTTAGCCTCATGGCTTCTAGCAGTGAGGGTTAATTTGCGTGTCACACATGCTGACGTAACACGCAACCTTCCGTTTTTAAGGTACATATCCGATCATTTCCCTAAATTCCGAAGCTTTGGCGAAGAGGACAACTACTACCTTTCACGATCTTATAGCGTTTGACCGGCTGGTGCAGAACACAAGTGCATGAATGCACGACCTTCTGATCACGAGGGCGAGGCTAAGTAAAGCTTGAGTTGAGAGAAAATGATTATGAAAGCAGTTACATATACATTGGAAAGACGTCGAGAATTTACATATTTTTAGATCATCAAGTTGCATTGTCTTTTGTGTAACTATTTTTTTTTTAATGTTCTCTGCTTATATACACAAAAAGCAAGGCCTGTGTTTGATTTCTGGTGACGATGTTTCCTTTTAAAGTTGGATTGTATGAAAGTGTGGTAGTCAAAGAACAGGACTAATAGAGGATCTTGGATGAGTGTTTATGCAATTTGGATTTATGAATGAGTTTATGGATTTCTAACTATTTTTCCGAGCCTTGGGAGGGAACTTTTTTTAAATTTAGCAGCGAATATAAGATTGATTTATACACACAGCTATCATGACACCGAGTATTTGATTTACTTTCTTTCCAAATCGAATCTGCGCTTGTTTTTGTTTGAACGTCGTTAATTGAGGATTGTGACTTCGTCTGCCAGTCGCACGTTTGAAGCAAACTTAAATTTTTTTAACACATATTTTCACAATCATAAAGACAAAAAACCCTTGAAACAATCTTGGTGACAAAACGAGTCTTTACCGTCAAATGTTCAGCTTCCACGTCTAATGTGCCGTTTTCTTAGTAGCGCAAGATTATTGACCTCACCCTAATTTGCAATTTAGGTGAACTCAACTAAGGTCATATTCGTGTTTCGCGATACCTTGTTATGAAACCGGAAACGTACATTTGTGTGAATATAAAAATCGATATGGAATACAATTTGTGAAAACCTCTTGATATAATACCAAAAGTGGCAAGGTGTCTTAGAAGGTAATCTTTCCTTTACGATAGAGCTATATCTTTTTTAAATCCAGGGTTATGACGTGACTGGCAATGTAGCAATTGACAGCTGACTCCTCCTCTCTCTCTCTCTCTCTCTTCTCTCTCTCTCTCTCCTCTCTCTCTCTCTCTCTCCATCTCTCTCTCTCTTCTTTCATCTCGCTCGTCTCTCTCTCTCTCTCCTCTCTTCTCCATTCAATTATTCTTACTCTGTTAAAAGAGACATTTAGATCCGCTAAGTAAAACTGCTTTACGGTTTATTTTAGACAGTGTGGTTGAAGAAAACGTAATAGACATGAAAACACCCCCCCCTACACTGTAAGACAAACAAAAGCACAATGAGCCGCATCGCCAGCCAAAAAAGATGGCCCCGTGTTGACTTCTAAAAAACACAACAAAAAACTCTGAAGAACTTCTAGTAATAAAAATCCAGATACCTTCACATATCAACACATCAAACTTTACACACCATCCGCACGATAATAATAAGACAAGCTTTTTCACTTATATGATAATATAAAATGGCGAACAGTAAAAGTCATGAACGTATCATCAGTCCAAAAATACACATACCAAATCGAGTGTAGCAAACGACCTTCGATCGAAAAGCGAGGCGATCAGGTGCCAGGGGAGTTAAGCATCTCTGTGCCGGTCACACCGCCGTAGCCCTAGTCGAAATAAAGTAATGGGATTATCCGAGTCAAATCTATAGGAAAATGACACTAACAAGGGTATGGAACAAATCAGTCAAATATGACTTAGTGATAATTGTAATCGCAACAAGGTCATTATAGCGACTCGTGAATTTGCGAAATGATGACTTCAACGAGATTCGTTATAACCCTGCAGCATCAACTTTTTTGGTTAGTAGTTGGCCTACGCTTAAAAGTTCGCAACGGCATAGCATGCTCTGCCGTATCGAATCAAAGTTCTGGGAGATATACACACCATAAGCAGGTGATATGGTATTCGCTTCTTTAACAAATAATGAAAAAGAAAATATTCTTAGTCTAGTGAGATCATTTCAAAATATTTGTTAAACTCTACTCTGATTCAACATAAAGCTTCGAAGTTATATTAAAAGCAATGCTGAGTTCTTTTGACAATACCTTTGTACGTGTTGACACAATCAGTCTTCAGCATCGTTGGATTTTCCCAAATGGCACAAATTGTGCTCCTTATTAGCTGCCTATTTTATTATTCTTATGAAGG
>CAJDSM010037719.1:8948-19977 GCA_903981925.1 Ostrea lurida
TATTGAGCATACCTAGAACTTTGTTTATGTTTGACATACCTAGCGAACTTTGTTAGTGTTTGACATATATCTAGAACTTTGCTTGCTGTTTGAAATACTGGGAATTTTGCTCTGTGTTTGACATACTCTGGAAGCTTTGTTTGGTGTCTTGACATACCTGGAACTTTGTTTGGTGTTTGGACATTGACTTGAACTTTGTTTGGTGTTTGACATACCTGGACCTTCTTAGTTGAGTGTGTTGACATACCGAACTTTGCTCAGTGTTTTGTTGGCATGTCTGAGCAGTTCCCTGCTCGGTATGAGTGAGCGAGATACTTCATCTGTAATATTCTTCACGCGTGCCTGTTTACAGCAAAGAAAATGTAACATTTACTGTATGCATGGATATTTTTTATGACAATTTTACACATCAGCAAATAATATCATGCAGCAATTGGTACAATGTATCAGAGAAATGCCTCATGTATACTTCTTAAAACATCTGTATTCTTCAGATTGCAACATCTTTTTAAAGTGATTCCCTTTTTTTAAATCCCTTGTAAAAGTTTTCCATTATGTTAGGCACGTTGTACATTGAGAGTCCTAACACATAATAAGAGATATATCTGTGGCTAGGAACTTGAGCACAACTGGGTCATGCACTTGGGTAAGTCCTACAATATGGATGGTGTCCTCCGTGAGCTTGCCTGAATGGCACTTTTAGCCGCTTCCCTGCCTCATTTCACAGCCTTCACAATATTCGCTGTAAGCAGCTTTGGCCAGCCTTCAGGGGATCTTGCGAGCATGCTTGCTTTGGTTTTTTTCCCAAACTCTCTAATGTAGAAGAGATAGAGAAATGAATTATTGATGGCACGAACAATATGCATGAGGGAACCAAACCAATGAGCTGCGGCCCCAATAGAGCCAGATATTTGTAAGTCGAAAGTCAGTAGGAGTCTCATGAATCAAAAAATGGTTATCCTTGCTCGAACTGTTCAGCGGTAGTTTGACAGGTCCTAGGTCATGACTCTCTGCCGCTCGGACTTTGGCCTCGCTTTTCTTGTGTGAGCTCCACTTCCGTATGTTCGTCACTTTCTTTCTCTATTCGCAAATCTGATCAAAGATGCTGCTCGTTCTTTTCTACACCCTAAACAGAAACATTCACATTATCACCGTCTTCCTCATTGTTAGTCGTTAATCCACTAACTGAGTTATGACCAACTCTACACACATACAAATTACTCCATGCACTCCAGGTGGGGTGAATTTTCTTTCTTTCTTTTTTCAAAATAAATCTCCTTTGCTTGTTTGCAAAGATACGTTGAAACCTTTAGTTATCTAGACCTCGAACCTCGATCGGAGCCATGCAAAAAGTTTCAATATATCAGTGGAATTCCGGGATATCGCCTTAGGAAAATACCTAATGTAAATATGATTTTAGTTGTGGTACCTCATAACAGTCTCGCACATAACCATGGTAGATACTAATAATATAGATATTCCAGTGTTCCGAGATCAATGACGATAGTTCAACGCTGTATCTCAGATCTGTTCGATCGATCAGAGGAGTGACCTTGATGTTGTCCTTGTAGCCTGCTTTGTTGAGTCTCCCAGCCCTTGACATCGATGTTCGAACTGGTGGCCGTCCCCATAATACTCCACATGTGTTTAATCATGTCCAGATCTAGCGTCAACAAAAGGCTGAAACATACAACCTCGACATACGTTAAACGGCAAAAGATTTTACAAATGTTTTAATTACTATACCTTACACCGTTTCTTTTTTTGATGACATATGTCTCTATTTTACAACTGTACTCTCGTTGTCTATTTGTTTCTGACAATAGTTATTATTATTGTTGTAAATTATCTGTATGACGCTGGGACTCCGTTGGATGTTTCTGGTGGTCACTAGTTTATTATCACTATAGTCTTGAATCTTCCTTCCATTATGCCAGTATAGTATTACAAGTGTTTCCTCATGATGCCAGACACTTGTTTCTTGACAACGTTTTCTGAATAATTCTGAAAGTTTTGACTAACAGAAATATTGAACCTATGTTAAGCTTGTTCAAGAAAATTGTTATACGAGTATTGAGGATGATAATATCATCTAAACATTACATCAACAGCGTGTAAATCATTGAACCGGACGAACTATCATCTTCTTAACATCCAAAAAATTAATTTCTCACTAGTTACAATATTTTCTACCACTTGTTGTTCATGAGTGCTCTTTTGTAGATTTGATTGAGAGTCTCTGTCTTTGCATGTCCTTTAGAAATGGCTCTTACTATTCTCTCAGGGCATCCTGTTGACGGTTTATTCCACTTTTTGTTGTGGAAGTAGACTCTGAACAAATATCCACCAACTTCTCCAACCTCTTGAAAGAATATTTCTTATCTTTTTTAAATCCAATAGTATATATTGTCATATGTGTGTAAATCTTGACTTTGTGTGTTTATTGAACGTTCAAACCACAGGCAAAACGACTTGGACAACAACCTTATATTAATCATCTAGCTTTATATCTCATATCAATGCCTCCATTGCCTTGACTATCCGTTCTCAACTGCCTTTTCCAGTCTTCATCTCGTGTTGTTTGAGACTTGGCCTCTAAGTCTGTCGGCATTCTTCTTCAGAGTGACGCCCCTTTTCCTCCATTGAGTCCAGCTTTAAGCTTTAGCTCGTCCTGGACCTACAACATTCTAAATTTTCATTTTTATAACTAGCAATTAGAAATAATAATATAATCATTAGAGGCCCACAGGCCCTTAATCGGGTCACACTGAGTATGATAGGCCCACACCAGGGAGTCAGTGATTTTCATTTCAAGTCCTCAATACTTGATCTTTTGTTTACATTTAACATCTTTAAATATGATACTGATTCGCTATCTCAGTATACAACAGAAGGATTATTCATGTTCCATCTCACAAGATTTTTCAAGGAATTGTTTAAATGAAAACCACTATTTTAATGTTCAAGTGAGCTTGGACCTGTTGGACCCAAAATTCGATAAAGAACATCATTCATCTCTGATGAGTGTATATATTAGTTATGATATTAGTGACCTAGGTAGAAAGATAATACTCTAGCTAACCCGTAAACTCATATTGCTTATTTTTGATTTGTCAAATGACACTTGGACTTTGGACTCCAAATCCAAAAGGGAAACATATTTATGTTCATGGTATGATATAGTGCACTAGGCAGAATGGAAATGCCTCTTAACCCAGACACACTATCGTTCTTTCGATGTCCAGTGTGCTTGACCTTTGCTCTTTTGACCCACCACAACATTACTGCTTTTTATCATTATATGATATTCATTTTCCTAACCTTTGTCCAATGGGTAAGACCTAATGATGCACGTCTTTAGATGGCGGGCTTAACCTTAAAATTCTGGAACGTATTCTGTCTACAGACGGATGGACAGACAACCCGATACCAGTAACTAATCATCCACCCTCCCTAACTTGTTGCGGGGGGGGGTGGGGGTATAATCCTAATTTAATAAAAGGTCCCTGCTCAGTTCTATTATCATTTCATTTAGTTTCACATTAATTAAACAAAGCATTGATATAAGATGCTTTTCAAACTGTTTTACTAGTAAACGGACTATTACCAATATTTGGTCTCCCCACACCCTGGGTTCAAGACCCTAACCCTTTTCGTGGGATCACAAAAGTACAAATTTTGGTAAATTTTGGCCTTCCTGTCTACTATCACTATAGCACTTTGGTTCTCAGGAATGTGCGGTAGTAGAGGTTAGAATTGCATTTTTTTTGAGATTTGCACTTGTTTAGTGGCAACTTTTTGCCCAACCACTGCAAGGCCCAGGATGATATAGGAGACCTGAAATTTACAATGTATGTGCCCTTGTCACAAAGATGCTTCATATAGATTTGAAAAAAATTCGACTGGTGGTATCAAGAAGTTAAATGTTCAATTGTTAACACATTTATTCAATGGACCATTTTGGCCCACCCTAATACCAAAACCCCGTACCCCTTAGGATCATGAAAAATTGGGTAACACTGTTTGATAGAAGGCTCCCTACTCATTCAAATATTCATATTAGGTTTGTACATTAGTGATCAAACACTTAAAAAGATGCTTTTCAAATGTTTTACATATTAACTGTATGTACAAAATTTGCCCCCCCGGACCCCTACCCCGGGTCAGAACCCCTACCAGGACCACAAAATTACCAATTTTTGTAAAGGCTTCCTGCTCTACATCACAGATGCATTTTGGTTTATCGTCAGACATGTGCGGGTTTGTAAAGAAGAAGATTTTTTGAAATTGGCTTCATCTTTGGCAGTATTGCCGCCCCCAAGGCCCAGGAGTGAAGAAGACCTGAAATTTTACAATTTATGTGCCCCCTGTCCCAAAATGCTTCATACCAAATTTGAAAAGAATTGACGGTGGCTTAGATCAAGAAGAAGTTAAAAATGTTCAATTGTGTGACTGCATCTAGTACCCATTTGGGCCCTGCCTGGGTTTCGAACCCCTACCCCAGGACCACCAAAATTTACAATTTTGGTAAAGGCTTCCTGCTCTGACATACAATGCATTTGGTTTCTCTCAGTATGTGCGGCTGGAAAGAAGAAGATTTTAGAAGAATTGGTCACTTTTGGACAACATTTTTTTTGCCCCCCCCCCCAAAGCTCTGATGCCAGGGGTTGCCAAGAGACCTGAATTTCATTTGATTGTGCCCCTTGTCCCAAAGATGTTCATTACCAAATTTGAAAAGAAATTTGGACTGGTGGGTTATCAAGAAGAAGTTAAAAATGTAGTTAAATTGTTACGGAACGACGAACGACAACGACGAAACGACGCACAACGCGCGACGAATACGGACGAAGAACCAAGCTTGCAATAGGTCAACGCTGAGTTTACTCAGGACCTAAAAACCTATTGGTAGAACTTTCTTGACATTTTTAAATAGCACACTCTTTCTGAAGAGTTTGGAAATAAACTTGCTGTACTTAAACAAAAATTTTTTTTTTAGCTTTGATGTGCAATATTGAAAACAATCAGTATTTTTCCCTTATCAAATAGACTTATGTATAATCTTTTTGTATCACAGGTTCCCATTAATCATGTGATTCGGTATTCTGATTTTCTGCCAGACTTACCAGCAATGGTAGAAAACAATGTATCTCTCTTCTATAAAGTGACAGATTTATGATTAAAAAACATTCTCCTTTACTGAAAAGTAACATTATGTATATCTTTTATTACATTTTCAGCGTGAAATATTTGAAATTTATCGTGAGTCATTTGTTCATTTTTCAGCACTGATCGAAAAAATATGCATAGTGTATAATTTTTCACTTGAGAAAATGTAACAACTTCGTCGTACTTGCCGCAGATCTATCCGCAATCCTAGGACTTATTTTAGGTTATATTTCATAAATGTTCCATGTTTCTTATCTTATATACCCAAACAATTAAGTATAATTCACTTTCATAGGCAGTTGTCTCAGATCCACTATCGACTTCATTAAAGCGGAGTCACGTCTCCTTGTAAGTAAACTACTTCACGATCATCGATCGACATTTGTACGATTTGTTTACATCTCCAAATTGTATGGGTTTACCTAAATTGCGAACCAATGTTGCCATGTCTTCATAGTTTATGGTGATTATTGTATTTAAACTTTATACAGGCAAAGCGCATTAATTACTCTTAGGTTTTTCCTTGTTACACGACATCTTTTTATGTGATGTCGGGCTAGAGTCGCATGACTCAAACAAGTCAATCTTGTGCTTACATAGTACTGCATGTATGTAACATGTATCGATTTGTTTTCAGATATGAATTAAATCACATTGAATAACGAAATGAGCGATTTTCGCTTTGTTATATGTTTTCTTATGGCGAATCCCTGCGTAGCAAGTTTTTCTATAAAATTGTAATTGCATCAAAGGCTAGGGATACCTAGAACTTTGTTTAGTGTTTGACATATCTAGAACTTTGCTTGCTGTTTGAAATACTTGGAATTTTGCTTCTGTGTTTGACATACTGGAAGCTTTGTTTGGGTGTCTTGACATACCTGGAACTTTGTTTGGTGTTTGACATTACTGAACTTTGTTTGGTGTTTGACATCCTGGAACTTCTGTTGAGTGTGTGACATTTACCAGAATTTGCTCAGTGTTTTGTTGGCATGTCTGAGCAGTTCCCTGCTCCGGTTGAGTGAGCGAGATACTTCATCTGTAATATTCTTCACGCCTGCCTGTTTACAGCAAAGAAAATGTAACATTTACTGTATGCATGGATATTTTTTATGACAATTTTACAACATCAGCAAATAAATATGCAGCAATTGGTACAATGTATCAGAGAAAATGCCTCATGTATACATTCTTAAAACATCTGTATTCTTCAGATTGCAACATCTTTTATTAAATTGATTCCCCTTTTTTAAATCCCTTGTAAAAATGTTTTGCCTTCATGTTGATAAGTTGATACATGAGAGTCCTAAACATAATAAGAGATATAATTGTGGCTAGGGAACTTGAGCACACTCATTCACTGGTAAACCTACAATATGGATGGTGTCCTCGGCTGCCTTGATGGCACTTTTAGCCGCTTCCTCTGCCTCATTCACAGCCTTCACAATATCGCTGTACACTTTGGCAGCCTTCAGGGGATCTGCAGCATCTGCTTTGGTTTTTTCAAACTCTCTAATGTAAAGATTAGAAACATGTAATTGATGAACACATATTGCTGCATGAAACACACAATACTGACGCCCCAATACCAGATAATTTGTAAGTCAAATCATAGAGTTCATGATATCAACAAAAATGGTTACCTTGCCAACTGTTCAGCATAGTTTGACAGGTCCCTAGCATGACTCTCTGCCGCTCGGACTTTGGCCTCGGCTTCTGGTATCTCACTTCGTATGCCGTCTACTTTCTTTCTCAGTTCTGGCAAAATCTGATCAAAGATGCTTGCTTTTCTTTCTACATCCTAAAACAGAACATTACCATTATCAGTCATTACACTCATGTGGTGTAGGTACATCCCACAAATAACAAATTAACCAGAATGCAACTCTCTCCAGTGGGTGGAATTTTTTTTCTTTCTTTTTTCAAATATCATTCCTTGCTGTTTTCAAGATACAGTTGAACCTTGTTATCTCGAACTCGATCGGACCATGAAAAAAGTTTCAATATATCAGTGGATTCGGGATATCGAGGGTAAAAATACTAAGAAAATATGTAGTTGGGACCTCATAATCAGCTCGACATAACCATGGTATATAATAATATAGATATCAGTGTTCGAGATATCGAAGTTCAACTGTACTCTCAAGATCTGTTGATGATCGAGAGAGTGTACCTTGATGTTGTCTTTAGCTTTGTTGAGTTCCCCAGCTGACTCGATGTTGAACTGGTGGCCGTCCCCTAATATCTTCACAGTGTTATCATGTACCAGATCTACGTCCAACAAAAGGTCCTGAAACATACAACTCAGACATAAAGTAAACGGCAAAGTTTACAATGTTTTAATTACTACACTTACACAGTTCTTTTTTGATACATATGCGCTTTTACAACTGTACCTCTGTTTCATTTTGTTTTCTGACAATGTTATTTATCATGTTGAAGACTTCATCTGACTGACGCTGGGACTCGTTGGAGTGTTTCTGGAGGTCCATGAGTTTATCCACTATAGTCTGAATTTCCTCCATTATGCCGGAAGTATTTACAAGTGTTTTCCTCATATCCAACACTGTTTCTGACAACTTTTCTGATAATCTGGAAAGTTTGATAAACAGCAAAGTATTAACCTTAAGCTTGTTCAAGAAAATGTTTACGATATAGAGGATGATAAATATCATCTAAAACATTACACAAAGCGTGTAAACATATCAACCAATACATCAGTCTTAACATCCAAAAATAATCCACTATATGTACAATATTTTCTACCCACTTGTTTTCATTGAGTGCTCTTTGTAGATTTTTGGAGAAGTCTCTGTCTTTGATGTCCTTTAAAATGGCCTTGACTTTCTCCAGGGCATCTGTGACGTTTATTCCACTTTTGTTGTGGAAGAGACTCTGAACAATATCCACCAACTTCTCCACAAACTCTGAAAAAATTTCATCTTTTTTAAACCAATAGAATATGTAAGTGTGTAAATTGATTTGTGTATTATTGTAACCTTCAAACCACAGGCAAACAGACTTGGACAACAACCTGTTATTAAATCATCTAGCTTTATATTATACAATGCCTCCATTGCCGACAGTTCTCACCTTCCATGTCTTTGATCGTGTTGTTGAGATTGGCCTCTAAGTCTGTGGCATTCTTCTTCAGAGTGACAGCCTTCTCCTCCAATGGTCCAGCCTTAAGTTTAGCTCTCCTGGACTACAACATTCAAATTCCATTTTTATACACACAATAGAAAAACTAATGATACAAGAGGCCCACAGGCCTTACGGTCACCTGAGTATCATAGCCCACACAGGGAGTCTATATTGCATTTCTAAGTCTCAATACGAGTCTTTTGTTTACATGTTAACATCTTTAAAATATGCATATGATTCCTATTCATATACAAAGAAGATTATTCATTTCATCTCACAAGATTTGTTCAAGAATTTTAAATGAAAACCACTATTTTAATGTCAAGTGAGCTTGCCTTTGGACCCAAAATTCGATAAAGAACATCTTCATCTCATGAGTGTATATATGTATGATATAGTGACTCTAGGTAGAAAGGATAATACTCTAGAACCCGTAAACCATATTGCTATTTTTGATTGCCGTAAATTGAACCTACTTGACTTTTGGACTTCCAAATCCAAAAGGGAACATATTTGTGTCATGTATGATATAGTGACACTAGGCAGAATGGATAATGCTCTTAACCCAGACACAATATCGTTCTTTCGATGTCCAGTGTGTCTGACCTTTGCTCTTTTGACCCCCAAATTCAATCAGAAACACCTTTGTCCATGGGTAGACCAATATGCACGATATGGCGGGCTTAGACCTAAAAGTCTGGAACTATTCTGTCTACAGACGGATTGGACAGACAACCCGATATCCAGTAACAACATCCCCCTCCCAACTTGTTGCGGGGGGGGGCGGTAGGGGGGTATAATCCTAATAATAAGGTCCCTTGCTCAGTCTAAACATTCATCTTAGTTTCACATTATAAACAGCATTGAAAAGATGCTTTTCAAAATGTTCTTACATAGTAAACGGGACTATGTACCAATATTTGGTCCCCCACACCCCTGGGGTCAGACCCCTACCCCGGGGATCACAAAAGTTACAAATTTTGTAAAGGCCTTCTGTTCTATTCTATCACTTGCACTTTGGTCTCTCAGGCAATGTGCGGTAGTAGGGAGAAGATTTTTTTGAGATTTGCACTTGTTTAGTGGCAACTTTTTGCCCAACCACTGCAAGGCCCAGGATGATATAGGAGACCTGAAATTTACAATGTATGTGCCCTTGTCACAAAGATGCTTCATATAGATTTGAAAAAAATTCGACTGGTGGTATCAAGAAGTTAAATGTTCAATTGTTAACACATTTATTCAATGGACCATTTTGGCCCACCCTAATACCAAAACCCCGTACCCCTTAGGATCATGAAAAATTGGGTAACACTGTTTGATAGAAGGCTCCCTACTCATTCAAATATTCATATTAGGTTTGTACATTAGTGATCAAACACTTAAAAAGATGCTTTTCAAATGTTTTACATATTAACTGTATGTACAAAATTTGCCCCCCCGGACCCCTACCCCGGGTCAGAACCCCTACCAGGACCACAAAATTACCAATTTTTGTAAAGGCTTCCTGCTCTACATCACAGATGCATTTTGGTTTATCGTCAGACATGTGCGGGTTTGTAAAGAAGAAGATTTTTTGAAATTGGCTTCATCTTTGGCAGTATTGCCGCCCCCAAGGCCCAGGAGTGAAGAAGACCTGAAATTTTACAATTTATGTGCCCCCTGTCCCAAAATGCTTCATACCAAATTTGAAAAGAATTGACGGTGGCTTAGATCAAGAAGAAGTTAAAAATGTTCAATTGTGTGACTGCATCTAGTACCCATTTGGGCCCTGCCTGGGTTTCGAACCCCTACCCCAGGACCACCAAAATTTACAATTTTGGTAAAGGCTTCCTGCTCTGACATACAATGCATTTGGTTTCTCTCAGTATGTGCGGCTGGAAAGAAGAAGATTTTAGAAGAATTGGTCACTTTTGGACAACATTTTTTTTGCCCCCCCCCCCAAAGCTCTGATGCCAGGGGTTGCCAAGAGACCTGAATTTCATTTGATTGTGCCCCTTGTCCCAAAGATGTTCATTACCAAATTTGAAAAGAAATTTGGACTGGTGGGTTATCAAGAAGAAGTTAAAAATGTAGTTAAATTGTTACGGAACGACGAACGACAACGACGAAACGACGCACAACGCGCGACGAATACGGACGAAGAACCAAGCTTGCAATAGGTCAACGCTGAGTTTACTCAGGTGACCTAAAAACTAATTGGTAAACTTCCTGAAATTTTTAAAATATCACACTCTTTTCTGAAGAGTTTGGAAATAAACTTGCTGTAATTAAACAAAAATTTTTTTTTTGCTTTGATGTGAAAATCATTGAAAAAAATTCAATTTTACCCTTATAAAATAGACATTATGTATAATCTTTTCTTGTATCACAGGTTCCCTTAAATCATGGTATTCGGATATTCTGGATTTTCTGCCAGATTACCATCAATGTAGAAAACAATGTATCTCTCTCCAATAAAGTGACAGAATTTACTGAGAAAAAAATTCATCTTTATCCTTAAAAGTAGACATTATGTATAATCTTTTATTACATTTTCAGCAGTGAAATATTGAAATTTATCCGTTGAGTAAAATTTGTTATTTTTCACACTGTGAAAAATATCAAGTGTTATTTTCACAGTGAGAAAATAACAACTTCCGGTCTACTTGCCGCAATATCTATCCGCAATACTAGGCTTGATTTTAGGTTATATTTTAATAAATGTTCATGGGTTTTCTTATTT